>WBNO01008616.1:54478-67072 GCA_013400575.1 Peucedramus taeniatus | reverse complement strand
TGTATATAAATAACAATAAATAACAATAAATAACAATAAATAACAATAGAAGAGCATTACAAAAATTATAGTCCAATAACAGAATATCTTTGGGATTTGAAAAGGTTGAGATGTACTCTGATATAATCCCAGCTCTGAGAGAGGCTTGTGACAGTTAGTGACCTCTCATGAGGAACAAGAAGAAACAAAATGTAGACCAAGAAAAGGTATTTAACTCAGGATCCTTAAACCGATGTTAAATTAAAACATTATAAAATATAATCAATATTTATTAAATATTATTTTCAATAATATAAATAATAATATGAATGACTAAATGGGAAATAGATTGCACTTCTGACACTGTTCTTCAGTGAAGGGAGATTTTGTGTTGGGTTTTTTTCTTGAAAGACTGTCAGGTAAGCAGGATTATCTGAATTTATACACAGTGACATCATTATTCTCAGGAGAAAAGGTTTGACCGAAGTAAAGTAATGGATGTTATACGACTGCATGAACTTTAAGGTAATTAAACCCCATTAGGGATTAGGCAAATGCTAAACTTTTGAAATGCTTGGTTTTAACTTTTCACTTGACTAGGGACTCAAGATATAGATTCACTGGAAGTTTTTTATGGCACCATTACCCAGTAGACTGCTGAAAGTACATTTCAGCAGCCACAGTTTCTAGTGTAGTTTTTACCCATAGCTATCAAAAAGATGACAGTATGTCTACAGATCTAGCCTCTATGAACTTGTAATAAATAGTCATCGGATAAAAAAAACCAAAACAATAAGGAGGCACAGATGAAAATGTCATCTCATTTTGTCCAAGAATTATTCTAGCCACTAGATCAGAAAGGTCATAACTAGTCTTCTTCATTACTTTTTTCTAAAACAATTAATCCTTAGGTCTGTTATATAGTGAGGAACAGATGCATAGGAATATGTCATCAAAAAAGAATAATGCGTCAAAAACCTGAGACAACACAGGTTTGACTCATCTTACAGAAAAGAGAAGTATACAATATCTTAAATACTATTAAATAAAATAAATATATGTTTGTCTTTTGTTACAGGTTGATTTCTTGTGGTTGTTTTTTTTTTTTGTTTGTTTGTTTGTTTGTTTGTTTGTTTTTGAGGGGGTGGTGTGCTTTTGAAAACAAGAATGAGAACAAGTATGCGGTATTAATTCTGGCCAAAGATATCTAGTAATTTTTAAGATTAAGATGCATTAAATTCTGGATATTAGGTTTTTAGTATATGTATTTCTGGTTTTGGAGAGTCTTGCTGATCAGATTAGGGACATTTTTATTCATGGTACTGATTATTGAGAGTCCCTTTCTTGTATGTTTAACCATTAAATAGAATCATAGAATGTTTAGGATTGGACGGGACCTTAAAGATCATCAAGTTCCAATCATCCATGCCATGGGCAGGGAAATTTTTCACTAGACCAGGTTGCTCAAAACTCCATCTAACCTGGCCTTGAACATTTCCAGGGATGTGGGCGTCCACAGCTTCTCTGGGCAACCTGTTCCAGTGCCTCACCACCCTCACAGTAAAGAATTTCTTGCTCAAGTCCAACTTAAATCTACCCTTTTCCTATTAAAAGTCATTGCCCCTTGCCCTGTCATTATATACCCTGGTAAAATTTTTTACTCTTTCTTATAACTCTTTCTTAAAAGCTTCCTTTAAAGTATTGGCAGCCTTCATTAAAATGTCCCTAGAGCCTTCTCCAGGTTAAACAATCTCAACTGCCTGAAGGTCTGTTCATATGAGAGGTGCTCCCATCATCTGACCATATTCATGTCTCCCTGGACCCACTACAACAGGTCCACATCTGTCTTACAAGCTCCCAAAGCTGGATGCAGTACTCCAGGTGGGGTCTCTTCTGCACTTCTTTTTATGCAGTTCATGATTCAACTGTGTTCCTGGGCTGCAAGAGCATATTGTCACACACTGCACACAAAATGTGACTGCAAGGCTCTTGGATTCTGCAGTGGTAGTCAGGTACTTAAAAATGGTTATGTTGGTACTGAATGTTGAAATATTTAGAAGTATGTCTACAGATCTAAGTTGTACTTCTACCCAAGAGATGTAATGAATGTAGTGGATATGCTCAAAAGTGGGCTGAATGAGGATGAGCATACTGAATTATTCACCTTAAGCAAAACAAAATACTGAGATTATGAACATCCTGCAGATAACATTAAGGTTATATCTACAGTAGCAACATATTTTTCATAAGAATCCCTGTTCTTCAGCAGGAATTGATCAGTAAATCAAAACCAACTTTATGAGGACTCTATCTACAGTGTTCGTTGCTTGCTTACTTTTCCTTTGGAATAGTTTTTTTTGATGGCTTAGACAGAACATCAAGCATGCTGTTTGAAGAGATATGGCAGATCAAGCACTTCTGCATTAGGTATTGGAGAGCATTTGATGAGCACCTGGAACTATTTCCAATTCTGTTTTCTCTATAGGAAGGGTTGGGCTTTTTTGGATGAAAAAAAAAAGGTATAAAATAACAGTTCTAACAATGCATGGTAATCAGTCCTCTTTAAAACTGTGTCCAAAATATGACAATGATTGACATGGCATGATCAGGAAAATTTGTCCAAAAAATATACTTATGTTCCAAACTACAATTTAAAGTAGATGTGGCCTAAGGCAATGTATCTTTGACTAAAGCTTTACACAACAAAGACAAGTGTTTTTTTGAGATGTTATTTTCTGAAATTCAGTTTGAACCTGTTATGAACTAACGTTGCTATGGAACCTGAATTCATGATTTTTTTTAAATCTGTCCCTAAGAACTGGTATTTTTTTCTCTTAAATAATTTATTTTATTATTCTATTTAAGCAGTTAAAAATTCAAGTAGTGAAGGTGCCAAATCCTAGGCATGATTTCTGTATCCACTGATAAACCTGTACTTGCCTTTCATGGGACAAGATCAAGCTCAAAAATATACTACATTTGATAATGAAAAAAGGGTATGTGAACTAACCATAGCTATGTTGTTTTCCATGCCCAGAAATGATGAATTAAATCAATTACAGTGTTCGAAATTTTTCTGCATTATAGTAATGTATGATTCCAAAATAATTTTACTTGAAAACAAAATATTCCAATAGTTGACGAAAAGAAGAAATTGAATCAAAAGATAGAGAAATTATGTTCTGCTATTTACAAGGGTTAGGTCTTCATGTATTGATATAATTTTTTGATACTTGGGTAATGAAAGGTTTGAGGTTTTATCAGGTTTTTTTCCTAATCTTAATTAATAAATTTAAAAGTTTGAAAATCCTGGCAATTATTTATCCCTGCAAAAGAATTTTTTCAAGAATGTTATAGAATATTTATCTTATCTCTCTAAAATATTGCTTATTAACTAAGGCTGTGTGTATGCAATATTTAATTTTTTTTTTTTTTGTTTTTTTTTTTTTTTTTTTTGTAAATGTAGAAAAGTGTTAATATTTTTTCTTACCCCGGAGGAAATTTTATCTCAATAAATAATGATTTGATGCCATACATATGCCAAGTACTGGTTAATCTGAATTCATTTTCAGTTTCTAATTAGACATCTGTTAAAGTCTGTAACAGGAAATCTAATAGAGTTGTGTTGTAATTTGTCAAAGAGATTAATGATTCACAGTGTTAAAGTGTCTGTAAATGGAGTCCTTATGTGAGTCATTATATAAGTTGAAATTAAACTCTTTTGCTTTTATGGAAAATGTTTCCAACTTGTGTTATTACCAGCAATTATAACATCAAAACATCCCAAAAAAGAAAAAGAAAATTAAATGATAAAGCTTTTTTTTTGCCATCATTCCTTAATTGGAATACTTATGCTTAAAGTAACTGCCAAAACTAATGAAAACCATATTCTTTCTCTTTTTTCTCTTCAGCATTTTGACATTCCAAGATTTTAATGAAAATACGCATAGAACTCTTAGCTGTACATTTTCCAAATTGATGGGAAAATTTATGAAATAACATTAATTATTTGGGTATTACAGAACTGCACAAAAGATTCTCATACATTGAGCTTATTTATTCTAAGAATTGCAAGTACAGGATGCATATTATGCCCATAGTCATTTGTAGTCCTTCAGAAGTCAGCAGAAACAGTATGTCAGTTAAGTATCACAGCTGAGTTAAGCAAGTTTTTTTTACTGCCTTCAAATTTAAAGCAATTTTCAGTGTTTGATAAATTTGTATCTTATTTTGCTTTGGGTTTTGTATTTTAAGAAACATTCTGGAAGATAAGGACAGAACATTTCCTTTGCCAAAATAAATAAGCAAGTAAATGAATAAATACATCTTATATGTTAGAGAAATTACCACTGGCTTTGAGAGCCCAGTGACTTAACAATAAGTTATTGGGTGAAAAAAATGTTGACAATCTGTTTCCTCACTGTGCAGAGGAAGTCATTCATGTTCTATCATGTGAAATTCCCTTCACATGTCTCAGAAGGCAGATGGTATTCAAGATTTTCTCCTGATGCCCTCTAAAGAAATGTCTTTTTCCTACACTGTCTAGCTTGTATATGGCAATACCTTGTCTTGTTTGCCATGTAGATGGATGGTACAAAGTAAGACAACTCTGCCTGTAGTCCTCGAGTACCTTTTTAAAATGTAGTGAACTTTGGAATTTGTAGAATTGTGTCTTTTTTAATTACAACAACAGTTCCTTATTAGCAAAAACATAGAACAATTCACAATTGTTTCCAATTGTGAAAGGACATGGTGAATCAGAGAGAACACAATGTACAAGGTCAAAATTCCATCTGCTTTGTTGGAACACAATCGCTGGTATTCAGCATGAGATCAACAAGTTCCATTTCATATGGATTGTGCTTCAGAAGGTGGCATATTTAGAGTAGTCTATAAAAAATTATAGCCTTGTGTCACCCCCATGCTGGGGGGACGACACAAGAATGACACTGAGCAGCTCTGGTGGTAGCAAACTGAAAAAACTCTTTATTAAAACATCTGACTCCATATATATCTTTTTAAAATCCCAGTGTCATTGGAGGGTTACAGTGCCACCTCCTCAATGTCACTGGGCAACCCAACTGTCTGTCAGGTTGCTCATCCTCCATAAAAGAATATAAAACAATAAGTTATTTACATAAAGTACTTGAGAAAGTTTGTACAAAGAATACAAATATCAGAAGGCTTAAAAAAACTTAAAAAAATCAGGACGACAGCCTTGTAAAGGTTCATATATGCTTTCCAACACACTTGACTTAAAATAAACTAGAAAACATGATATTTAGATGCAACAGATACCTTTTTTAATGGAGACAAAAAAGTCATCAATCCAATGTCAAATAAAAAGAACCACCAACTTGTACTTTATTAATGCCAGGGAACAACTTAAATCCCATATCTGCCTGCAAAATCAAGAAGAAATCTAAAAGTAGAAAATGAAAATTGCAATACTACCACAGATAAATACAATTATGTGCAATATATAGAAAAGAAATATGACATATAGTGAATAAAAAGTTAACCCACAGAAGAGTAATATATTTGAACACTTAACTACACGGAATTTCATTTTGGAAACAAACATAGAAAAATATTCTCTTTGGTAGAATATTTCAAACACTAATTTACTGCCAAAAAAAGAGCCCCAACTAAAGATCTTCTTTTAAGATCTTTAAACTCAGGATCCAATACTACTGTGAACACCTCTCATCTCTCACTAAGTTACGTGATTAGCATGAAATGGATGTTGAGACATTTTCTAGACCATTACAAATTACTGGAGCTGAAGGAACTGAGATGTGAATTCCTCTCTTCATGTCAAATGTCTGAGTTAAATCAGTTTGTTTTTTTCCTACTCATTCAACTAAATCATGCATTTTAACATATTTTAAACATTTAAAAAAGAAGACAAAATCAAAAAAATTCAAAACACATTACTTACAAGTCAAAGCTAAACTGAAGTGGGTAATTGAAACTGTTGTGAGGAATTGAAGGACATTCCTGGCTTTTGAACATCATTAATAGACTTCTGGCATACTTGGTTATCCACAACTCTTTCTGATATAACTGGACTCTCATAGAAATATTAATATGCTGCTTTTCTTTTTGTGCAATATTTGATTCTCACATACAGTACATACAGTATTACAAGTAGTTCGGTACTCGCAGAGCTAAGCTTGTGTAACAGCTCAGAAGTACTTAAGTCACACCAATCTTAAAATAAAGGATTTAACTGCATGAATGGATTTCATGTTAACCAAGGACAAGTCATTCAACTGAAAAGTTACACCTGAAAAGGGACTGTAAAACCTAATTGGATGTACCAGACTACGCAAAACTGTTACTCCCGGGATAATTTCAGAATGCATTGCCAAGAGTCTCTGAAATGCAACTACACAATGTAGAGGGCAAAGGGCAAAACTAGACTATCTGCCTGATGTGTGATTCAGGGGAATATAGTCCCCTTTGAAAACACTACCTGTAAAATATGAACAAAACTGCAGGAAAGTGAAAAAATGCCTAAGACTTATCCATCATGTTTTCACAGGCATATTTACCACTTCTATTTAGAAACTTGCAAATCAGCGTTTTAGGTGCTACAGGTAGGCCATGCTATATCTTGTTCTTTTACAAAGACCTGTTACACCTGTGTCTACACTGTCAAATTTTAATCTGAAGGGCTGATAGTCACCAGCTAATGGTGTATTTTCTGACAAATTCCTTATTAGGTCAAGCACACTGAATTTCCATCAGAGATAGATTATGTCCAAATGTCTTAGGTACTATTAAAAATGTGTGGTTCTTTTTTTTAAACAAATACACTTGCAGATCTTCATGTGGTTCTTGAGTCTAGTTTTAATTCTCTATAACATTAATCAAATGATGTCTCTTTCCATCCTCAAATTAGGAAAATTCCTACATTGTTTTTTTCATGTGAAGAACATAAGTTTGGGTGAGGGTTTGTCTCCTGAAATAATATACTAAGATAAAAATGATTAGCAACTACTTTCAAAGTTGTCATAACAAATTGCTTTTCACATGTTAGATACACCTGGAATTGATTATTAAAAGCTACAGCATAATTTATCGTTAAAAGTAGTTATAATTCACACTGCAAACTATATCAAGACCAAGGGAGCATAGATTCCTTGATAGATGGATGTGAACGTATAACATGAACTCATTAAATCCAAGTCTTGCATCCTGTGAAGCAGTCTGGTGGTTTGTCCTTTGGTATACCTCTGATTATCACAGTCCTCTTTAGCTCCCAGTAGCCACTGTGCTAATAGTTTTTCATTCTGGAAGAATAAATTTCAGAAAAACAAAGATATCTCAGGCCTGTAGTCAAGAAAAGGAATCCTGAGCTGAGATGTGAACCTTTAGCGTGAAGTCATTAAATGCTATTGGGGAGAAAGGGCTCTTAAACAAAACTAGGCCTCGATAAAATTTTATTTTGTGTGTGCAAATATTATTTGGCATTATTTTTAGCATAATCAAGAGTAACCAAATCGCAGATCTAGCATAGGTATATGCCCTTATAATACCTCTAAACTGAACAACTGAATTGTTGAAGTAACAAACTTCTTTTTTAACACAATAAATATATAGGAAACCAAATAAAACATAGTAAATGAAATAACAGTTCCATTAAGACAGCTGCATAGCAAGTAGGAAAGGCATTGGTCACTGCAGCCCAGTCTTTCCTTGACCTTCACATCCCCACCAGCCTCTTCTTGTTGGTGAGAATAAGGTCCAGCATAGCATCTCTCCTCTATCTATTTATCAGCACACTCCAGGAACCCTCTGGGTTGTTTATGACCCACTGTGTTGTCCCTCCAATGGATACCAGTGTGATTGGATTGCCCCACAAATATCATGAGTTCATGAATGTGAGGCTGCATCAATCTATCTATAGTGGGACTCGTACATTTGGTCTTCCTGAACAGGCCATCTGTAGCATCCCCACTATAATGTCACCTGTACCTGCTCTCCCTTTATTTCTGACCCATAAACTCTCTGTCAGTTCCTCATCCACCTTCAGGTGAAGTTCCATGTTCTCCAGCTGCTCACTGACATGGAGGGCAACACCACCTCCTCAACTCCCCTGCCTGTCCTTCCCAAGGAACCCATACCCTTCCATTCCAACATTTCAGTTTATAGGAGACATCCCACTGCATCTCCATGATGACTGCAAGATTCTAGCCCCACAGGCATGTGCAAACACTCCCTTTGTTTATTCCTCATGCTCCTTTGATGAAGCTTACTTCCATGAACCCTTGGCAGACCAAATTTCTCAAAGCAAGTCTCATCATCTAAGCAGCTGAACCCCTGACCGTGGCACCAATTTTGTAGCCATTTGTTGATTCTCCAAATTCTACTGGCTCTTTCAAAACACTTCTCTTTGGCTGGGAGGCTTGTTAAAAAAAAACCTGTGTGTTCTGGAGTCCCTTACCACCTCTCTCAGGGCTCTGTAATCCTTTTCTAGTTTGATTTTTTGCTCCTTCAGCTTTTATACATTTCCATGGCAGTGATTTTATCTTGAATACTGGAAAAGCTATGACTATCAGAACAGCTATGTTTCTGCCTTTGTTTTTAATTATTCTGAGAGGCTTTATCTCATTTATGGTCCCACATATTAATAATTCATTTTCATATTAAAATTAGCCATGGTCACACAGCTGTGCTGCATAAGATGACTCTATGAATCACAGGTGGATAAAACTCCTTGGACAAGAGTGAAATGATGGAGCTCAATGTAAGTGCCAAAATATAGATCTCTAGTGTCATTTGAAGATGAGTAATTTTAGATTCATGCCTGGCCTCTATCTACAGTAGAGGTGTCTTGTAAATCAAGTGTCACATCTGACAGTGGCATGGGGATGTCTAGGATGCCTTAGAGTGTTTAGATGGCCCTAGACACATGTGTTTGAGCAATCCATTTGTGTCCATGGTATTAGATGCTTGCCAGTATGCCTGCCAGATGGTATTTGGCCAGTCCACTGTTAAAAGTCCATAACAAATCTGTACTGGAATATACATGGGAAATGTTTTGATTTATGGAAGGTTTTTAAATAGATACTTAGTGTTGCAGCCCTGGATTAGTTACTTCAGGGCCCTAGATTGCATGCCTTCTGCAGAAAAGATATTCCAGGACAAGAAAACATAAGTCCTAAAATTCTTTTGTTCCATGTGTTCCTCGAGAAATTTTAGCATATGATGGGCCATATCTGAAATTCTTTATTTTAAGCTCAGTGAGCTTATCATGTGAGAGTACCTGTGGCAGTCCTGTGGCAATTTTGGACTCCTACTAGGCAGTAAGAAGTCATTTGATGTTGGGAAGCCTCCTAGAGGTATAATGGATCTGGAAGATTTAATGTCTTCTCCCAAAGTAATTCCTTCGTTCTGGGAGGACATTGGTTTGATTTGGTCTGAATGTAACATTTTCCACAAGTTTATAGTTTCATCGATTGAAAGAGACAGTCATTTATTCTATTATACTTTGCAAAATTGTTGAGACAGAAGTAACTGAAGAAGTAACTCTGAAGAAGCAACTAAATTTTCTTTACATTGAGAGTGGCAGAGCTGGAACAGGCTGTCAAGAGGGGTCATGAAGTCTCCCTCTCTAGAAATATTCAAAACCCATCCGGATGCATTCCGGTCTAACCTGCTCTAGGGTTGACCTAGACCGTCTCCAGAGGTGTCATCCAACTATTCTGTGATTCTGTAAATGATGTATTATGAACTAAATTTCAGTTTGATCTCTGTCATGGGAGTAGGGCGGCATTGTGAGTAAGTTAGGAGATACTTTTTTGGTCAGAATCTTCAAGGTATCACCATCCAGAACCTCCAGAGTAAGAATGTCTGTATGTATCCAGAACTATCCAGTGTCTCTTAACATAAACACTTAAGTGGATGAGTATCACACTTTCTTTTCCAAACAGACCCTAAACTTTTGCAAGGTTAAAGATGAATTTTTATTTCAGCCAGCTTGTTGAACAGGCTGAACTCCAAATTTAGGTGGTGGCATCGGTGGCCATGTTGTATCAGTTTTGCTGTTAACAGGAACAGTTTGTTTGATGAGGCTAACTTGCTACTCTAGCCAAACTTATTTCCAGCAAGGCAGGATTATTCAGCTCCTATACATCAAGTCCTAGTCTGCCCGTATCATGATCAACACTTCCAGAGAGGGAGCTAACATTGTTAGCAGTCATTTAGTTCAAGGCAAGCAACAACAGAGCATGACACAAAATATCTGAGTCCTCATGGTCAGACAATGACAAGAACCATATCTAGATGTTCATAAATCCCCTTTTTACACTTTTCCTCAGATAACTGAAGCAGAATAGCTAACTAAGCTCTTTCCAAATTCTGCTAACAGAAATGAATTCCTTCTATACACACACACAGTAAAACAAGCACACTCAACCTCTTCTCCACATACATATAAATTAGATATTTGGCTTAGTTTCTGCAGTTCCATTAACCTTTGTGAGTGTATTTTCCTTCACCAATTAATTCAAGAATGTATTGGTTTGGTCCTGACTGGCAGCTAAGCAGTACACAGCCATTCACTAATCTCCTTTGCTACCAGCATCATAGGAAGAAATAATAAGAAGATCAAAAGATCCCAAAAGTTGTGGACAAGATAAAAATAGCTTAACAAATGGAGGAAAGATGAGGAGGAAAGAACGGAGAAATGCAAACAAAATAAGTGGTGCAAACACAATTACTTCTCTCTTCCCACAGAAAACCAATGCTCAGTCAGTCCCTAAGCAATGGCTACCTATCCAAAACACTCCTCCCTTTGCATTTTAGTGGCTGAAGATGGCTCTGTATGCAGTAGTCCTTTGGTCATTTGGGTCAGCTGTCCTGGTTATTCTCCCTCACCTCTTCTTTTACACCCCCATCTGTCTTGCCAGGAGGGTAGCATGGGAAGCAGAGAGGGGCCTGCTGCAGTGTGAGTGTTGCTCAGCAACAGCTAAACCACAGTGTGTTACCAAGATCATTCTGATCACACAGCCAAAGCATTGCACCTTAACAGACTGCTATGAAGAAAATTAACTCCAACCCAGCCAGACCCAGCACAAAGAAGAAAAGGTAGATGTGCAACTCTGTAGAACTGGCAGAAGCATCATGTTCCAAGGTCCTGGTCTCATGGATGACTTGAAGAAATATTGGGGGTGGGACTAAATCAATGTATGCAAACTCCTGATGGACTGGAATAAGGAAGACAAATTCAAACTCTTCTCAGAGTGTTCAGTGACAGGATAAGGGGCAATAGTAATAAATTTATCTACATGACATTCAGATTAAATGTAAAAGGAAAAAAATCATAATATTATGATTAGTCAAATGGAGGAACAGATTAGTCTGAGCTTGGGTGGAATTTCTATCCTCTGAGCCAGTCAAAACCTTCCTGCACATGGTAGATGTCCAGCAACATGAACAACCTGCCCTAGCAAAACCTTTTCTGACCAGAGCAGTTTGACTAAATGATCTCCAGAGGTCCCTTTCAACCTCAATAATTGTATGACTTTAATTAGCTCAATAGAGAGTCAATATGTACAGTGTTTTTACCCTAAGAACCAATTTGCCTTGAAATAAATTACTATTTTATTGTATTTGCTGTCTTCCTGCCCTTTTTTGAGATTTTCACCTCTTCAGACAGGAGTCCTCCAGTCCTCATACATCTATCTTTAGAAGACCCATACTTGTCCCCAGACAAAGGAAAAGTGTGCAAAGGGCTCCATAAATATCTATAGAGAAAAGGAACAATACTGCTTAAAATATAACTATAAATATTTATTAACAAAGCACACAAAAAAACACAGGCCAGTACTTCTTCCCTCTCCAAAAGACTTTGAATGATAAAAACATTGTGATAAAGTGAGTGGGATTTGTCCATAGATTCTTGCGACTAAATTTAAGCAGGTTTAGGATATATTAGGATATAATGTAAGCGTCCACAGGTTGAGTCAGGTGCCCAAACTCCTAGAAGCTATCACAGCTAAGTGTGTGAATGTAGGCTGATATGGATCATAAAACCACATTTAATTGTGAGCCTTCATATGTGCCTGGTAGGGATTTTTCCAAGTTAAATAAACATTTTTTTCCCACTGGGTTCTGACTGTGATCCAAGCACACTTCTTTTTTCAGAGTCCTAGTCATGTCTCAGGGCCTTTCAATCATTATCACATTTTTATAGATGTTAACAGCAGGTCAACAAACTAACCAGCTAGCTGAATAACAAGTAGTATTCTCTGCACCCTGCAGGAATAACATTTTTACAGAATGCATACAGACATATTCACAGATACAGTGTGTGAGACATGTTCATGGGGTGTTGTGTGAAAGAAAGGAAGTGTCCTATCATGCCTTATATGTTGGAGAGGAGGGTAGTTAAACCAGCTGTCCACTTGTTTGGCGGGAGCACATAATTTTCATAAGTGCTTTCTGATTTTCTCCTGAGGGAAGATTTCTGGTTGACTAAAAATAAATGTACAGGAAGTAAGTAGCATAAGCCTTGGTGCAAGGGGGCTATGGACCAGAGCTCTAGAGTGAAACATGGAGTCAACAACAGACCAGATCAACATTATAAACATGCCAAAAGTCATG
>WBNO01008616.1:0-54462 GCA_013400575.1 Peucedramus taeniatus | reverse complement strand
GGGGTGTGGCATGTCAGGGAGGGTATGATATGGCAGTGGGGGCATGGCACAGCAATTTGCAGGGCAGTTTGCCCAGGCAGGGTGAATGGGAAGGGCTCCTTTCCCAGAAGATCCAATAAAGGCAGATAAACAGACTCAGTATCTGGTGCAGAAGAGCACAAAAAGATCCTTTTAGTCCCAGTATCATTAGTTCACTAGTATAAGCCTCCTCAGTCATGGTGCTGACACATACTGTGGAGCTCATTCCCCTGCAGCTGCTGCAGCCACTGCCCAGCCATGTCAGAGGCCTTTAGCCACACTGATCTGCTGATGGCAGACGGATCTCTCCAGGTCACAGGTTGCCAGAAGTGCCTGATGCCTCTCTGGGAGGCTGGGGCAGAAAAAACAGTATTTTGCCTGAAGTTGTATTGTGGTTGAGGAGTTGTGTCACAGGTGAGGGAGTTCCTTTTCTGGTAAAGCAGCTTTACTTTTACATTGTTAGTAAGTGTAACTGCTCCCATAATTCTGCTGGCCCCCATCAAATGTCCCCTGACTGTGAGAGGAAATATTCATGTGAAGGAGAAGGGAAGCCATGGAGGCACCCAGATGCCCCACCATTGTTGAATGGTCCACTCAGCATCAGCTAAGTATGTGAGTGTAACCAAGGGGTATGCACGGGACACACAAAACTGTCTGAGGGGGATTGAGAAGAATATGACCATTATCAGGATCAAACATCCACCAGGAAATTACAGACACTTCAGAAGAGGTCAATCTTAAAAGAAACATGAGGGAAGAGGGGCATTTGTGACACAGGGAGAAACAGTGAAGAAGCAGTAGCTACCATGGGAAGTCTGTCCCTGCCAAAAGTGCCCCTGGGGCACCCTGACCCTTGTCCAGACCGTATAGGGCAGCCTGCCATGGGGCACAGGGAGCAGCCAGCATCCAGAAGTAGGCTGGCAGAGTGGGGGCAGCACATGGGACCCCCATCTCAGGGTACAGGATGCCTCTCAAGTCACCTCACCAGCAGGTGCATCAGAAGTGGCAGCGACATGCAAAAATGGGGAAGGAGTGATGGCAACTCCTGCATCCAGGGATGTATGTGTCTATGTGTAGGTGTAAATACTTGGATTAGCCCTACAAGGCAGGTGTTTATTAGCATTTTCTATTTGAGCTGTAACTGATTTTTCTGTTACATTAAGAATATTGATTATGAATATATAGCTAATGGAGAGATAGTTACATTTCATTAGTAAATCAATAAACTGCTTCAATTGTCAGAATTCATCAAAACACTTAGAGTCAATTAATTTTTATCAGGCATCCTTGCAGCTTTTGGAACTTCGTGACGTTCTAGAAATTATGAATTCTCAGAAATAATCCCCACCCAGTTCAACACAGCTTTGAAAAGGTCTGCTTTTGTTTTAAGCTTTGCAGCTTTCCACCTTTCGTGTCAGGGTATGGAAACTGAGTAGAAGGTACACACCTACCTTCTGCCTTGTTTTCCCTGACCTCTCCAGAGATCACTGTAGATGGCTGTGATATGCTCCTCTTAGACAGACATTGTATAGAGCAGTACGTGCATTAGCAAATTGCATGCATCTCAAATACAGCTGCAGGCTCAAAGGGGGTTTTTTGACCTTGAGCCTGTGACTTCTGTGCTTAGGAAAGTTTAAAAAAAAAACCCCAAATCTAGAAGATTATTTGCTTTAAAGGACTGGAATGTCTGGAGTGAAGGATATAACCAATCTGACTAATAACAGAAAAATCACTGTTTGCTGAAAAAGAAAATACTCAAAAAGACAATAAAGGTGAAGATGACATTCAGAAGAACAAGATTTGGGACAAAAATATGTGGGTCCTGGAATTCTGGGAAAAATACACTTTTCCCAGTATACAACCTTTTTATTGTGGTTACTTATATTCTAGTACACAGAGTTCTTTTTCAGCATGAATGGATGAATAATAGTACAATAAGTGATTTACAGTATGAGATGATCTTTCTGTAATGTAAGTTGGCACCTAAATTACATTGGAATCTAATGCAATGACTTTTAGGCACATCACATACACTATCCTTATGCAATTTTCTCACTGTCTTCACCTGGCATATAACACTTTCAACTATAGGGGCAAAAATAGCAAGGTCTCACTTCAAGAGACAAAAATATCCCTATGTTAAGACCTCAGATGTTTCTCAGAAATAATTCTTATTTCTTTTTATCATCCAGGAATGAACATGCCATACCACCATTGGTTTTAGATGGAATTAATATCAAATATCTTTAAAAACAGTGGGAAAAAACCTCACATACCTAAGACTGTTGGATGTTTCCCAAACTTTTTAACTTTAAGGGGTTGGTTGCCTCATTCATTTTTTTAATTGTCCTTTGGAGGTGCCAGTCACTTTGTTTTGATTCAAATGGAACTTTCACTAATAAGCTGGTGCCATGCTTGCCTGTTTCATGTAGCTAAAGTGAGATGGAATCTAGAACAAGGATTTTAATTATACAAATTTATCTATGGTAAAGAAGAAACTTGACAGATTGATAAATCAATTAATTTTTGTTTTAATTTTTACTTTAATTGTTCCTTAAGTGTTTTATTTAGTGTTTTAATTTAAATGTTTACATATTTAAATAATAGACCTTTTTTAAAGTTGTCATTGGGATTTGTTTTTAAATGCACAACATTGCTCCTCTTTCCAGCAGTTAAAATTACCTAAATTCTTCTTAGCCACTTAGCATGATTGTATATAGCTTTAGATCCTGAGACTCGGCAATTTGTGTCGATGGAGCAGTAAAGTAATAATGAAATAAGTCACACTGTACTTTTATGTCATTACCTTCAATTAGGGGGAAGAAATCTAAGCTAACTGGACTCTTAGCTTCTTGCTACTTTTCTAAGAGTTTATTTCAAGAAACTAGCAATGACAATGAAAAATATCTATTATTTTTCCTTATGGTGGTTATGTGAAAAATGATCATCAGAGAATTAGGGATGACCTTTTAGACCACTAAAAATGTATCTCTTTATTTCCACCATACTTAGTTTGTGCCACATGTAAAATGATATCATCAAATGAAAACTCATCTAGAGTGCTGTGTGGGAATACTAAAATGAATGGCAATGAAGGGCCATTGGTCAGAGGACTGAAGCAAATGAGAGTATGAGAGAACTGAGTTTGTTCAGCCTACAGAAAACAAGATTCCAGGAAGACCTTATTTTTTGCTGTCTAAATCTATTTAGTGTTTGAGAGAGGAGTAGAGAAAAAAAAAAGCCTCTTTCAGATAAGCCGAGTTGAAGCACAAGAGGCAAATGACCCAAGTTGGACCATAGGACAATTTAACTGTATGAGGAAACAATTCTGCAGGTGGCTAGTCAAATGCTCCTGAGGGTTTCTTAGAGAGGCTGTGGAGTATCCATCCTTGCAGATATTCAAAACTCAAATGTTTAGGGCCCTGAGCCATCTCAATGTCTGTGTCACTTTAGAGCAGGAGGTTGGCCTAGCTACCTAAAGAGGTCCCTTCCAACTGAGATTATCCTATGATTCTGTGATCAGCATTCATGTAAGCTCTGCTCACCTGAATGCACTACTCACATGCAGCTTCCACAATGTTTTTACAAAGTGATGTATAGCTTACCTATACACAATCATTATGTATTATGCATTATGATTACCTCATACCTATAAACAGAGATAGGAATAGCAGAGCAATCACAGTTTGGTTACATATTCAGACTGAAATTTAAGATCTTCTCTTCATCTCAAGTTCATGACCACACACTTTACTAATTAGTATCTTCTCCACACAGAGGAAATGTAGGTGATTTGGTTAGTTCTTTCAGATAGTCAACAAGAATTTTCTTCTCTGTTTTTTTTAAACATAGTGTTTCAAAATCAGTCTCCTGACAGTCTTCCAGAGGGATTTAATCTCCATTTCAAAAATCAGTTAATAGTTTGACTGATATTGAAGTAAGTACTTTAAAGTTCAATATGAAGAAATATACTAAAGGAGAAAAATCAAGGTGATCTTGAATTTGCAATATATTTTGTAAAACTCTTTTTTCAAGTGCAAATCATAACTCATTTGGGATTGGTACTAGTAAAATTTAAGCATTTTTACCTTTTTGAATAAAATAATTCTGTGTGTTTTAAATCTGTTTAATTTCTCAATTCCTCTGAATTTTATTTAGACCTAGTCACTAGATATAAAATGCAAAATGAGTTTTAGACAGGACAGTTGACATTTTGGTTTTGTATTGTTTGGTTGTTTTGGTTGGTTTGTTGCTTTTTATTTTTTATTTTTCTGTTGTTCAGTTGCAAAGAAGTATTGTATTAAAGAAAAAATTTCAAAGCCTTAGAAGGTCTACTTCTATTTTCTCCTGGTGATTACACATGAAAGGGACAGGACCAGCACTGCAGGATTGTGTCAGCTTCCCTGGTCTGCTGAAGTCTGCATAATCACTGGTGGTATTCCACCAAACCTACTACCTGAACTCTCTGGACTGTAACTCTTCACTTTCTCATACCACAGAAGCCAAGTCTGCACCTAACTGTGACAGGGAAAGAGGCAGATCCTGTGGGGTTCTAATTCTTGTCAGAATAGTATTCACTAATTCTTATTCATCCTCTCAAATAACAGTATTTGTCAAACTTCAGCTTTATTTGCCTTTTCTAAATTTCTACAGATTGCTTAATCATACCTCACAAGGTGGCCTTCATACTTGCTTTCATAAAAATATCTAATAATTTTTCTGTTTTAAACATCTACTGAGCACTGAGCTGATGTTTCCTTAGAACTGTCATAACTAACACAAACTTTTTGAGAATGAAAATGATCAGTTTAGATCCCTTAACTTTATGTGCAAAAGAGGAATTTTCCCATATGTAGATAATTTTGTGTGCCTTTTGTGAATTTTTCTTTGTTGTTACTCAGTCTAACAAGATCCCTCTTTCAATCCCAACAGTGTTTTTTTTTTTACTGTTCTGAAACCCTTCCAGGTTTTCCATGTCTATGCCAAACCACTTTTCCTTGGTCCTCAGTGCTCAGTGCTCTTAACTATAGGCAAATCACTCTTCTTTCCCCTTCCTGCTTCTTGCATGTGAGTGATGGGACCTCTGAGAAGAGCTAATCTCACCCTTTTACTCTCAGTTCCTGAACTTATCTAGAAAGTTGTTCCTCTTATCAGTATCTCAAATCTATAAGTATTACTTCACAAAATGGTTATAATAACAGTCTATGGTAGAAAATGAGAAACATTTTTAAAACAGCATGAGCTGCTGAGTACCATCAAGTGAAGCTTCTAGAAAAGAATCATTATGAGACATATGATGCAATGTAAATATTCAAAGACCTGGCAAATCAAAAGGGTTCTCTTTTTTGAAGAAGTTTGGAAGAAATCTGGGGAAAGTCAGTTATACTTAGCTGCACTACAGCTGCCCTATGCTATGTATAATATAAACAGATATAAATATATAGAATTTTTCATGCAAGAGAAAGCTGTGGCTCTACTTTTTCTTCTTAAAGATATTATTGCTGGCAGTTAAAAATATTGCTGTACTAAGAGTGCTATAGCTGCCTGGGGCCAAGCACCAAATAAAACATTACCAGACTATGAAAATATTCAGAAATGGAATAATTTGCTTAATAAAACCGCATTATCTTCCTGTTGTATTTTCTGCCTGTACACAGCTTGTTTTCACAGAAGATGAAATAGGATATTATCACATGTTAAAAATAATAATTATGAATATAACTTGTCCAATGGAACTAACTAATTTTCTATTTCATAGGAATAAGTCAGGCATTGTTAAGTCAGGAATTGCTCTTTTTTTTTAAATAAAAAGAACTTGTGTGTGCCTACTGACAGCTCCCCCGGGCAGGTGCTGTCGGGTCCTGCAGCACCACGAGCGTCTCCCCTTCGGGCTGCGATGGCAACTCCCCCAGCCCAGCCGACGCCCAGCCCGGATGGTGAAATTGAAGCCTCACCAAAGAGACGAGAGGGCTCTTTGCATGGTAAATCCAGCAGGGTTTATTGAGGGCAGATCGAGGGCCCAGGCAGGGAGAAGGTAAGAGGAACAGCTGAGAGCAAACATGAACACAACCTCTGCCGAAGGGAACCAGAGGCAAAGGGCGAAGACGGAGGAGGGCCTGGGTGCCTCACTGGGAGAAGGCAGGGTACAAGCAGTTCAATGGGGAGAGGGTCTAGAAGAGGAACTGGAGTGGAGTGATGCAGGTGGAACCAATAGTAGAGAAGGGAGGGAATGGTCTTTTGGGGAGAACCAATGGAGAAACTAAGGAGCCAGAACATACTATAACTGAGGAGTGAACAACAGCTAACAGGCAGGAGTTCTTTTGCATAGAGACACAGGGGGTCTTGGGAGATTGTTCTCCTTTCTCACCTTAAGTTGAACAAGGGTGTCCTCCCAAGGTATTTTTTCCCCCTGTTTTCTCCAAGACTGTCTCCCATAAGAACTCTGGGGAGTTCTGGTTTTAATGTTCTCTTAATTAGTTTAATTTTATTTTGAAAATAATCAAATAAATTATCATATAAAGTAAAGCACTTATTCTTTAATATGTAAGAGAAACTGTCTTCATGTTTTCTGTAGTATGCTTCTTTCCCCAAAGGGAAAAGAATATTCTCTGCAAAGAGTTTTTTTTTCAAAAAACTGTGAGAAAACATGATTTTTTCATATTTCAAGTAAATGCAGCCAGCCTTCCTCTCCTCCTTTCCACCTTTTCTCTTGGCTGTGGCTTTTCATGATCAGTCTTGGAATTCCTCCATCTGGAAGCACAAAATCACTAATTCCTTATTCTTGCAACAGTGAAAATGCTGTATTCCAATAAATATAAATGATATATTTCTATGAAACAGATTTTGTTCTTGGCTCTAGGAAGATAAGGAAGATCTATTTTATTTTTTTTATTTTAGAAATGCCCCGCCCTAAGTCCTTTTTTTTTTTTTTTGTTTTTTTTTTTTTTGTGTCTGTTTTATCTGCGGGAAACCTTTCTCATCTTTGAGGTCATGACTGAAAAAGCTGAGAACAAAACTCATAGCTTAATGAAGTTGCTAATCATAATGAAAAGAGATTTCTAGGTAAATGGCAGCAAGATATTTAACACAAAGGTAGAAAAGAAAAAGACAGAGGACAGTTGTTTTATTTAGGGTTTTTTTAAATGCGCTTTTAACGAGTTGTTTAAACCCTATAGCCAGCTTAAACTCTTGCAAGTGCAAATAAATATCTGTAGTCAGAACAGGACAGAGTCAAACCACTGTCTCAAGTGGCAGTCAAAGTGTAAACATAATCCATTTACCCCTTTTGAAAAAAACCCCAAAATGTTATATTCCTGATAAATTGACAGTTTCAAAATAAAATTTCTACTACTATTTCTTGTATCAATCTATTACTGGTATGCAATACTAATCTTGCAATGACACTAGGTCATTTACACTGTATAAGGTGAATCCCACTTTATTAATAGATAACCCCTTGTGCAGAACAGGGAAGTCAAATTACAATTTTTTTTTTCTTTTTATGTTGTGGAGACTCAAAAATTTGAAGGAAAACAAAAAGAAATACTATCTCAGGATCAAATGCTGGTGTTAGTAATGAGGTGCTTCTTGAAGGTTATCAGTACCATTAATGGATTTTAAGTCCATTAAAACAAATCTCTGGAGCTGCTTTGCTCTTTGTCAAATTAACACTATGCTAATACCTATATCAACACTTCTTGTGAATTGAACATGCACATTATTGCATAATTATTAAGATTTTGGAAGTCATATAAGGTTTATATAGTAGTAGTAGTAGTAGTAGTTATTTCTTATATATTATTCCTTTGCATATGAAAGAAGAGGAAAAAACCCAAACAAACATGAAAACCAACACACACACACAAGACTGAGTTGCTCCTTATTTCTCTCTAAGAGATTAGTGACAGAGGAGACAGCAGATTTCAATCCTCTATTACAACAGTCAGCTTCCACAGGCTCAAGAACAAATAGTTATGCTCCTGCTCCTTTTATTCATCTCCTGAGATCTACAACTATTCTACTGACAATAACTGATTTAAAACAGTTGGTGTTTTCTAGAAACCTGATAACACACTTTTAACTTACTGAATTACTGGTATAAGATAAGGATGCTATAGTAAAAATAATATGGCTAAAGGCTAACAGCATTGGTACAAAGGAGCTGAAGTAATATTGGCAAGATTGAATCTGGGCTCTTCTACATTTTGATTTTGCAACCATAACATTCTTTTAATAAAAATTTACACTGCAATTATTGAATACTTAATGTGAATTATGCAAGCATTTACTGATATAATAGAATATATTACTATCCTCTCTTGTACATTTTAATAATCTATTAAAGAGGAAAATAACTACAGGTTTTCGAAAAAAAAAGTTTTCCTGTAAGATACATTGGAAAGTCTGAAGTTTAATCTGCACATCAGTATAATAACAAGTTTCCAAAAATACGCATTTGAAATTGATCATTTGATCATTTGAAGTTCTGCTAGCTTTGCTATCTTCCACTTTCTGAATCAAAATACTATATGCTGTCACTTCAGTGCAATATTATAAAGCAGTAGATATATGGGGAGGAGAAGTGGTGATGTAAATTATTTCTCATATTTTAATAATTTCTACATCTTTATTTTTGTGGGGTATTTTTGTGTTTCTTGTGGTGTTTTTGTTTTGTTATGTTCTGTTGTTGCCTTTTTGTTTGTTTGTTTAGTTTCTAGTGTTTAACTATGAGAAGAACATAAGTTTCTTAATCTTTCTGGTGGCCCAGTAAAGTAGGGATGTGGCCAAGCAAAGGCTACTCCAGGATAGGGGCTCAGGTTCAGACTCAATGACTGAAAACAGGTTCAGACAGAACAGCAGGGCCATGGGGATAGGATGGGGCCATGCTAGGATGTCAGTAAGTGGATGTGACCCCAATCCAGTCAGATCCTTCTGTGGCTGGGCAAGGCAGAGCTGGGGTGGAGCTGGACATCAGTGCTGCTGCAGAACTTCTGGAAAGGACAGGCCTGCATGGCCTTAAAATGGGACCTGGGCCCATGGGCATTTTCATTTGAAAAAAGCCACAAAAAAGCAGGACATTCAAATTCAGTTATTGATTTATATTTAACAGATCTTTTCTTTGCTGCACTGGTGTCTTAGCATGGGATGTGAGTCTCTTAGCCAAGCCATCTCCTCTGTAATTGATATTGATCTCACCACTGGGCTAGTCCCTGAACTTTTAACTCTCCTGTTTTGTTTTTTTTTTCTATCAGAACAAATGGGCACTCCCATGTCAGCTTCTCCTGGGTAAAGCTTTTCCGTCACTTTGTTTCCCCCTAGGCTTGCAATCAGTTTGTTTCTTAACTTGTTTGATTTGATCTATTTCTGTTTATCGATTCTTCACAAGTGCACGCTTTTATGCTCTTCAGGATTACTCCAGAAGGACATTCATGCTGAGGCAGGAGAATGAGGTGCTTCCTCTTTGTCCTTGTTACCAATTTTCTATTTATATTACCACTTTATTTCCATGACATTCCCTGACAGGCTTTTGCAGTTAATTGGTTTATTGTAACATTGATAGACTTCAGTAATCATGTATCATGATTTGTGCACAGAAATCACTAGATTAATAGCTTTCATTTCAGACTGTACAGCAGCCACAACTGTGAGTTATTAGCATAGATGATAGCTTTGAAAGTCGCTTTCTAGTAATCTTTTCTAAGGGTTATGTCAATGCTTCACTGTGGCAAAAGGCACTAAAAAACATTTTTATAAATACATGAGCAACAAAATGAGCACTAAGGGAAATCTCCATCCTTCACTGCATGTGGGATGAAACATAGTGACAATGGACAAGGTAATCGGCCTTATATGTCTCAGTTTTTAACAATAAGATCAGTTGTTCCTGGGGTATCCAACTCCCTTAGCTAGAAGGCAGGGATGGAGAGCAGAATGAAACCCTCAAAGAATCAAAAGTTTCTGTGAGAGAATATGAAGCAGTAACAGGAAATTGATCTTCTCAAAAATAGCCCATTTCAACTGACATAAAATAGTAAAATATCCATCATCTTTTGCATCAGAAAAATGAAAAAAATGTAGGTTTTTATGAACATATGTAAGATGTCCTTAAATATAAATTTCAACACATCGAAGCCATAAAACTTTTCTCATGAACGCTTAGTTCCAGAGCAAGCCTTTAACAGAATTTTTTTATTTTTTGTCACATATTACATGTTTTAAGAAATTTGCTAAAATAAAGCTTTAAAATATTAAGTACAAGGTTTTCCACTAATCCAAAGCAAAATAAATGTTTATCCTCAGAGTTACATATTTAGCATATAGAAAAGTATTTGGGGAGATGAAAAGATAAGCTCTATTTATGCTTGATTTCTTTTAAAGATATAATCTAACTCCAGGACTATGATACAGTATACAATTTAAAGGGAAGCAGATGCTATAAAAGGTAAAGTTGAGGTGGCTTTCTGCTTAGCTTGGAAAAAATATAATACAATGTTGAGAACATATTAGGAAAGAAAAAAAAAACTGTATCCCTACACTCAAATACAAATACAAATAATAATCTTTTTTCCAACAAATCATACATGCATACTGAAATTAATATAAGAACTTTAGGGCAAAAATTACGTGGTTTTACATTAGGAGTAGGGCCTTAATATATCTCACATGAAAAAAATGCCTAAGGGTCTTAGTGAAAAGGGAATATTAAAGTAAGGTAGATAATGGCAACAAATAATCATAATATTTAAGAAACAACCCTTGCATAAAACATATTTCTCTAAATATTTGGTTTAATCAAGTTAATGTCACATGAATTTTGCTTTTCCTAAAGGGAACATGAATACATTGTCAGAGTCCAATATTATCTGATCATGTTTTTTAAGATGTTTCACAAAGGGGAATATTTGAAAATACTTGATTCTTCACTTGATTTAACAGAGTGATACAGCAATATAGTGAAATCACAGCATAAAACACTTAATGGCAATTGCTCTTTGCAGTTAGATCACAATCTCTACATGCTCTCTATCACATCACTGGGCAGCCCCAGTCACTGGGAAGGACCACAGAGAGATTCAAGCCTGTTGCTCTTTTTGAAATATATCATCTTGGTCACTTATTTTTTTAATACTTTAGGTTTGGCTGAGACATGTATACATCTCTCCCATATTGGTCTGTCTCAATCAGGAAGACATTCACAGCTTCTCTTGATTCACTTAGCAAAGGGTGTTTACACAAAGAGCTGCTCCATCCAGCTGATAAAGAGACAGCTGATGCATCTATTTGAAGTCTTCTGGCCACTCTCTGGTCCCTTTGTTCCTTCTTTACAGCAGCTGGCCCACTCCCCATATTCTACCCTGAGCTTCTCAAGTGCTTGTGGTCATCTCCTCTGTGCCTTTGTCCATGCTAGCAATTTTTTGATCAGTTGCACACACTCATTCACACACACATGTACATAAATGTGAAGTAAATATAATTTTGAGAGGATTTTTGTGGTATCAGATATTTATAGAATTTGTGCTGTTGAAGAGTGTGAATTGGGCATTACAGTTATTGAGATGAGGAAAAATGGTGCTTTTAACTGGGTATAGGCAGACTGATGAATTTAAAATAGGAACTACATTATTTCAGTCATGTCAGATATTAAAGTTTATGAACTGTATAAATTAATGTGGTTGGAAATTATTCTGCTTTCCATTACTCTTTGCATGAGACTTTCCCTTCCATCTCTCTAGATTATATGAAGTGATTAAAAAAATGCCTAAAATTTAATTACTTAGATTAATTCTTGGTTTGAGTACCCCATGTTATGCACCATAAATAGTTTGCTAAGTTTTATGTAATTTGAAACATGCTGTCATTTGCTTCCAACACAGCACTTCTTTTTGTGATTTCTGTAGTCAAA
This sequence comes from Peucedramus taeniatus, assembly GCA_013400575.1. Classification (NCBI taxonomy): domain Eukaryota; kingdom Metazoa; phylum Chordata; class Aves; order Passeriformes; family Fringillidae; genus Peucedramus; species Peucedramus taeniatus. The sequence continues at coordinate 42,542 of WBNO01008616.1, read as the reverse complement.
ATTTCTGCAATTTTCTACATCTGCCTCCATAAAAGCAAGTTTGTTGATTGTGCTTCTGATTAAAAGGAAATTAATTTCCTATCATGGAACCAAGGAAGTTACACATTTTACTGTACTGTTGTAGCTATCTCTGGGTCATCAATTTATTTAAATAAGATGTGAAGAGATTAGTTATCTAGACAGTTATGATAAGCTTTGCAGGATAGTAGGAGGCAAAGAAAATGAAAGAGAAGGGTATGATGGGTTGACTTTGGATGCCATGTGCCCACCAGGGCACTATATCACTTCCACTTATCAATATTAGAGGGGGAGAAAAATTAAAAAGCCCATGGGTCAAGATAAGGGATCACTCACTAATTGCCATCACAAGCAAAATAGATTACACTTGGATAAATTAATATAAGTTACTGCAATTAATAACAAAGAATGATATTGAGAAATAAAAGCCAAGGAAGTACAAAGAAATCCCAACACATTAACACATTAGAAATACCTGATACAGATTTATTTTTAGTTAATAATTTTTACTATAACTCTGTTACCATAGAGTGCACAAACACACCAGCCTGTGTGCCCTCCTGCATGCCTCCCTGCTGGCATCCTTCCTTCTCTTTAACTCATTTCCTTCCTTCCTTCCTTCCTTCCTTCCTTCCTTCCTTCCTTCCTTCCTTCCATCCATCCATCCATCCATCCATCCATGAATCTATGTTATTTTATTCAGAATTCATATACAGTGTATTAAGGAGTCAAAAGTAGTTTCTCTACTTTGAGTTAATTCAGAATTTTGGAAAGTTGTCTAACTATAGGGAGAGGTAATTTATATTTCATGTTTTAATTTACATTATAATTTGGAACAGAATCAGATTGATAAATATTGCTAACTTGTCCAAAATGTAGTTTTCATTTACTGAACATTTTTATTAAATCCCAGCTGGTGTTTATCTTGTCTATAGTGAATGAAATACTTTAGTCAATAAGGTCCCAAAGTTGAGTTAACCTAAGTTCTCTATGTAGTTATAGAGGCAGAGAAAGAAAAAGGGATATAACCAACCTTCATGATTCCCAAGGTAAATATCTTTCCATGTTGAAATGTAACCTAGACTAAGATCCTAAACCTAATGAAACTAAACCACCTAATGAAAGGTGAGATTACACTAAAAAGAAAGCAATTTAATAGATAGATTGTCTCTGATGTCCCAGTTTGTTCCAAATGTAGAATTTGGATCTTTTTAATACTACTCATATTAGAAGAAATATCTGGGAAAAAGAGTACTTAATGCAGCAGTGTACTGTCCATGATGGAAACAATTATAATTGATTATAATGCAAAATTATATCTTGACATTTATAAAATATAATATTTAAACTGAATATGAAGAATAATTACATGTCCAAGACAATTGCTTGATGAAGGAGCAACTGCCTAAGGGGAAAGCCTCAATACCTAGTTAAATCCAAATTATATTAAAAATGATAAATTAAATAATTTATACTAAATGGTTAGCAAAGCCATAAATACCTGAAACGTCTATCATTCACAACTTTTTGTCACATAATTCTGCTTCAGGGTTTGATAAATAAATTTCTCGATAATTTTAGCAAAACAATGTCCCCTACCCTACAACCAATGACGCTCTTTAAACAGTCGTGAGGAAGGGTATTTTTTTAGACATCAAAGCAGAATGAAGACCCACAACATGTACTGAGTAGAATTGAAGGGAAATGTGTCCTACAAACTCATGCTGGTCAGAAGTCTGTGAAGTAATTAGAATTTAAGGCTCTGAATCATGCAGGTCTGCAGACAAGGCCACTGATGTTAAGATTCAGTCTGCTTTTATGTTTGTTATTATCACTGTCTTTTGTCACTGCCTTTTTCATTGACCTTTTGATTTTTGTCCAATTGCAAGTTATGGAAAGAGTTGTTACTCTTTCTTGTATCCATAACAAGCAAAAAAAAAAGAAATGCAATAAATGCTGTTTATTTTCCTCAGGCATGCCTGTAAAATGAAAATCCTCACCTTGTAGTTCCCAGCTCATCTGTCCCTTTAAAGCCATGAATTACCATGTTTTGAGAGTACTTGTATAGCAGATAGGTATTAATATGTCTCAAACATGCCACACAGCAGTATGTCCTTGGAATTTTCTCCTTAAGCTCCCAGTACTTGTACTTGGTTAATCAACTTTCTTCATAGCCCCAGTATACTGTTGTGCTTTGCATTTGTCACAAAAATCAAGCTGAAGATACACCAATGTTTTAGCTATTGCTGAAGAGTCCTTACGCAGCATCAAGGACCTTCTGCTTCTCACTCTGCCCTGCAGTGAGTAGGCCAGGGTTGCACAAGATGCTAGGAGGAACCAGACTGGACAGGTGACCCCTACTGACCAGAGGGATGTGCCGCTCTGTATGGCATCATGCTCAGCTATAAAAGCTCAGGACTGTGTTCTTGGTCATGGGATTTGTGCCTGCTTCCTGAAAGCAGGAAGCCCTACTTTCCAAGTGGTGGCTGGACATCTGCTAGCTGATAAGAAGTAGTGAATTAATTCTCTCTTTGATTTGTTTGTGTATGGAACTTTGCTTCACTTATTAAACTGTCTTTATCTCTACTTGTGAGTTTTCAGCTCATGCTCCCATAGGGGAGCCTTTACTGTGTCTGGAAAGCAAGCAAGCAACTGGCTGGGGGTTTAGCCTCTGGCCAAGTATTTCAGGATAGCTTCTTTAATTTTTAAATGCATTTAATTAAGCGTATTATGATAATACATTAACTCCCTTGATACTACAGAAGAGATGAAATACCTGTTTCTTACAAATTTTGTTTGATGTAGAATTCAGTGGAAGTATTGCTGAAGAAGCTTTCTAGTAATTCTTGAAAACAGAGTTTAGTATATCCAATATACAATGCAAGTGCTTTAGGGTATGTATTGTAGGGTTGAAATTAAGGCAGTTATAAAGTGATTTTATGTTGTTTTAAGAGGTATTTAGATTCAGTTTCTGACTTATGCTTTTTTTACTGAAAGTTGGCTATTTTCATCCAGTTTACTCATTACAGTCCCTTAACTGATGTGCATGCTTTCTGTTTATAATTTCTTTTTCATATGATTTATTTTATTTTTATGTCTCCTATCAATTCTATTTCCTACACCTTTTTAAATATAAATGTTTCTCACCATTAAACTTTCTCTATTTGTGTCATTACCTCTGTATTAAAATCCTAACTACGCTACTATAATAGCGTCCAAAATAAACATTGAATCATCAGTGAGGAGTAGGATCAAAAGTAAAATATGGAACCACTTAAGGTAATGGGAAAATAACAAATTATTTGTAATGATGTTATTAAATTTTGTTTCCATTTTAATATGATATCAATAGTAAGGAGCTATAGTATATATATAAGGAATTGTCATGTCTACATATTGCACTATGGGATGGGTTATGAGACATCATGGGGAAGGCCAAATGTCTTTTTTTAAACAGGACTCATGACTTCTTGTAGAGGGCAATTATGTGTCCCATTGTTCTTCAGATGCACAGAGTAGTCAGGGTTGAAAGGTTAGCATCCTAATGTTCCTAATGCTGAAACCAGAACTATTGTCTCAGAGAAGCAATAAATATTTGGCAAAATTTTTAAAAAGACATGAACAGTATCCTCCTGTTGTTCCAACTGTAAGGTTTTATTTACATATTTATTTGTTTCATTTGGAAATTACATGTTTGAGTTTGTGTGGATATTTCTCTTTTGTTTAACACAGAGGGAAAAATTTGTCATCTTTTCTCACTGAAATCTAGAGCTATTAGCTCCTAGTTCATATAAAGCTGAAATTCTCATAATCTGAAACCATTATTTGGTGTACCCACTGCTTTCCCCCCCTGCTTGCCCCGAGGAAATTAAATCATAACATAATGAGATTCATTAATACTGTATGGATTCACTGTGCCCAAAAGTATTCCTAAACAACTAATTTTTTTCTGTCACCCCAGTTTTTTTTCACATTGCCTCCCCTTACGCTGCTCTGCTGATGCATTACCACGCCATCACAATTTGGAAGAAAGAGAGACACATAGAGCTTAACTTCAACTGTTTGTGTTGATTTACAGGACCTGGCATGATTTGACAAGTCCATCCCTAATCCCAGTTTTTATCTCATTCTCATCTATGAGAAGCCAGCTTCTATACACTTGTAAATGTGAGTGTACATGTGTGAGGGCATGCAGAAGCATACACAGGTGCACACGTATCACAGAGTCACAGAATGGGTCAGGCTAGAAGGCACCACAGGGGATCCTTTGGTCCAACCTTCCTGCTCCAGCAGGGTCATCCCAGAGCACATCGCACAGGATTGTGTCCAGATGGTTCATGAATTTCTCCAGTGAAGGGAGACTCTCCATCTCTGGACAAACTGTTCTGGTACTCAGTAATTTGGAAGCTATTGGTTTTAGATTGCTTAAAAGTAATGTAATAGCAAAATTCCCATACTCAATATTTCTGTGTATTTTTTTGTTTATTCGAAGTTATAATGAGAAAAAATAATGAGTAAAAAGAACACAGCCACTCAGCTGTACAAAGAGAACTCCTGTAGACCTCATTACACTGCCTGCACCAAACAAATCAAACACACACGAGTGCTAGTTGCCTTTTATTGTGCTCGTAAAGCGGAGTTTGGGCTCATAAAAACTGTAGCAGGCAACTTTATAAAAACATAACAGCTTGATTTTAGTGGTTCCTTCACAGCTATCAAACTAAGCAGGTTTTACTCAAAAAAACCCCTACCAGATACTTATGAACCAACTGCCTTTTTTGGCATTGTGAAATGAGTATTTTCACTGTATACTAGTTCATAAAAGAGGGAGACTGTCCTCTCCTATCTACTGTTCAAAATCAAATGTAAAAAAAAACCCCTATTAACTTGTTGGATGTATTATAAGCCTTAAGGATTATAGCTATGTAAATAATAGAGAAGTCATCTTTAGATGGATCCATTCAATTTCTGCTTAGACATTTTTGTGCATTTTATTGTTCATTTTCTGGATAGTCCTATCTAAATACCCTATTCTCACAAATATTTAAGGATTAGTATTTTCATTAAAAGTATTCATTTTTCATGTGGACATGGATAAGATGTCTTATTTTCTCATTTGATACTCATCATACTTTTGCTTATTTCCCCAATTAAGAGCTTCAGTTAGGCAATCACAAAAAAGATTATGTTTCACCTAGCTGAGCTCTCCTGCACTGAAATGAAAAAAGGCAATAAGGAATGAAACCAGAAGTTTAAGAAGACTCACAGACTGCATTTTATTTCGGTTTTTCATGGGAACCATTCACAGCTAAATAACACATTTGTATAAACTTTTACTGGTTCATAAATAATCTCTTATCAGAAAGATAGCTGGTTTATCAAATAGTTTATTGGAAAAATAACTTGACAGTGTCTTGTTTTATCGTGCCTTCAGTCATGAAAAGCTGCAAAGGTTGACTGTCAGGACTCACTCTACTTTTACCATAAAACAATTTTATTTATTTTGGATGGATTACGTTAAAAATCAAAACAAAACCCTGCAAAAATTCCCATGCAAACTCAAGTTAGCTTTAATTATAATCTGGTTTGCAGTAAATTCTGACAAATTTATTTACAGTCAGATCTGTTAGAATTAGAGCTGGGTCATCAGCTTCTGTCATCATTTACAAAAGTATTCTTTCTCTAGAATAGAATTCTTCTCCATCACCATTAAGAAATTAAATAAGAAACTAGATAATACAAATGTTAGAGATAAATTTTATCCTTCCATTTCCCATCTAAAAGCAATGCCCTGATTTAGGCATTAGTACAGCATGAACAAAAGAAACAAAACAACAATAAAAGTCCTTTTTTGAGGGCTTTCTGCACCTTACTGTACGGAGAAATTTTAGAAAGTACCTCTGGTTATATCAAAGAATTTGGATTTCTAAAGGAATTAACTCAGTTAAAGGAATTCTTATCCCAGATGGTGGTATGTATTAGGTATGGCTGTTAAATAGATGGTTCATCTTGCCTGATTGTCATTTTCCAGAAGCTGGAAAGGCCTGTGGAAGTTTTAGCACACAGAACCAAAACACACAAGGCCCTTACAGGTGTTATCCTTCTTCCACAATTTTCCATTCAAAGACTGCCTTCAGAACTCTCAACTGTCAAGTTGTCATCAATTTTAGCATCCTAATGGATTTATGGAGCAGTTTTTGTACAGCTAAACCAAAGTATTCAAAGCCTGCACGTGCTCAGGAATTTTTTTCTGATTCTGAAATACGAGTATAACAGCATTGGTTGCTGATGTTATTTAGGTCTTTTCTACCCTAGAGAACCTCTGGCATTATAAATATGAGCCCCACAGTAGAGTCATAACGTCTGCTGTCTGAAGGAGATATCTGCTGCTTTAGTTGTATTACTTCACTAAAGCATACACAATGAATGAACAAATAAAAAAAAACCCAACAAACTATTTCTAACAAAACAACCTTCAGGCCTGGAGATTTGCCAGTAATTTCTGCCTTTTAATTTAGTCAATTTGTCTGCCTTCAGATTGTGGTCTTCCAGGCCATTCTTCCTTATCTTCCTGAGACTGCAGTCTGTTTTACAAACTTTGATAAACTCAAGGTATCTTTTGCACTTACAGCTCTCGGTTCTTTCAGAGAACCACTCTGTTCATCTTCACTGGCATTCAGCTTGCTCAGGCATGATTTTGTCTTGGTAAATTCATGTTGAATTGCCCCTGACGACCTTATTGTTCTTACTGTACTTGAAAGGATATTCCAAGAGGACATGCTCCGTGTCCTTTCCATAACTTTTCATTGCTTATAAGAATCCAGGGTCCTCCTTCTTGCCTTTTTGAAAGAAGAGGGTTTATAAATTTTGTCTTCAACGGTCTCTCCTTATCTCCAGAAATTTTTATCTAGAGTGAGAGAATGGAAGGGGAATGGAAGGGGATGTAGTTCTGAAAAGCCAATTGAGAATATAATCAGTAGGTGTTCTTATAGATTCTTTTTTTCCTTCATAAAAGAGAAATCCATAATGATGGCTATGAGAATTGTTACTAGGATTTAGTGTCAGTCATATGCTGAAGCAAGTATTTTTGTTCTACTTTATTTGCAAAGTTTAAAAGGAGAAATTGTGTTGGTGAAGAGTTACAAATAGGTGTATAGGTTATGAGTTGGAACAAAAGAATAATTCTAATTGTGCAGAATCAAAAATGGAAAAGTGTGAACCAGAGCTAAGCTTCCATTTTAAAGTGCAGATACTCAGTAAAACCTTTGAAAAATGGTAAGCAGGGCAGTAGGTCTCTCTGTGGTTTGTTTTACTGATGCTGCTGTAACTGGGAAGGTTTTACATACTTATGGAAACTTTTGAGCTTCTTTTGCAAGAGATACAAGACAATGTATTTAAATAGGCCATTTGGTTTTGGATTTAGAAAACCACAAGGAAACTACTTAGTCTAGTAGTACAGTTTATTTCCATTTTAGGCTAAAATAGCATCTCCAAAGGTGATTTAGAGGGATTGTAAAAGAAATTTTGTCTAAGTTCTGTTACAATTAAATAAAAATTATAAGAGTTTTAAACTGAGAACATATTAAAATTAATGCAACAATTTGATGACATTGATTAAGATGATAAATAGATTTATGGAAGACTTTGCCCGTGGAATAAAGCTTTTCAAACAGTAAGCGTTAAAGTGAAAACTGAAAAAAGCACATTGTGGATAAAAAAAATATTCATAGCAGTAACAATTTTAGTTTTCAAAGAAATTCAAGATGTAGTATAAAAAGGTAGGATTGTTTTTCTCATGTTTATGTTAAGTCAAAAAGTAAACCAAGTGCTAAAACTACTTAAAAAGCACATGTAATTTTAATGAATAATTTTACAGTTGTGCTTGGACAAAGCCTGGGAAATTGGCAATAATTAAAAAGATTTTTTTTTCCACCTGGAAAAATTACTCAGACGCAAATTCCATTTTGGTGGGAGTTTTAAAATTTCTTTGATGGTCTAATTCACAAAAGTTAATGTGAACAGAGATAAGTTAAAGCAGAGTGTTTTGAAAAGGTTAATTACTTAATGAGTTTTTAGAAAGCACACGAGACAGTGAAGGAAAACATCAATATGCCCATATTTTTCTAATATTATGAAAGTATAGCAAGACAACTGGGAGCAGCAATAGAATTTCTGTCAGATCTGTATTAAAAATCAAATAGCATTCATGTTTGAGTTAATGTAATTATACCTTACTGTTGATTTCAATATTCTGTTCATTTTCAGCTTGTGTAAGGCAGCTGTGAAAAATGGATCCAAAGGACTTCTGAAGCTAGACACAATTTTTGCCACTATAAAAACTGGGCAAAATTTTATCTGTGATATTATTGAATTTCAGGAACAAAACAGTCATTCAGTTTTCTAGTTTTATCTAGAGGACCAATATCAGGGGTTGTCAATCATCTATTTAAAAAAATTAGTCATAATCCTTACCCCAGCCAATTAATATCAAAAATATGATTGACAGATTTAGTTATATAATTTTAGAAAATAGAATATTTCCTTCCAGCATACACTGATTTATAGCAATGTTGAAATAATGCCTGGATATATCAGTGTAGGTTTGGTCCAGTGTGCATGTGTGAAGGAAAGAGACAGAAACTATCCTCATGATTTAAATATATGTGAAATTGAGAGGAAATACTCTAAGGAAAAAAGTTATGTGGGACCTCAATTTTCAGATGCAACTGATAACACACTTCATAGAAGATATTTAGTGCAGATTTTTAAAGTCAGATTAAGTCTTTTCAACACTGCAGAGAAATATGAAATTTACTGTCTTCAGTGGTTAGTGGGCTGTGGTTGAGCTGCTTTTTTTTGCTATAGAAAATCTGCTGGGAAATCTTGAAATGAATACGCAATAGTTGTTAAATAGAAATGAGAGAAGGAAGGCCAAGGTCTATCTGGAATTAAATCTGGCCAAATATGTCAAGAATAAAAAGAACATCTTTACTATACAGGGAACCATGCACTGGAACAGATTGCCCAGAGAGGTTGTGGAGTCTCCCTCACTGGAGGCACTCAGGAATCGTCTGGACACAATCCTGTGCCATGTGCTCTAGGATGACTCTGTTTGAGAAGAGAGTTTGGACAAGATGACCCACTGCTGTTCCTTCCAGTCTTACCCATTCTGTGACTCTATGAAATGCTTTGAAAAGCTCATCATTTATTCAAGATTGTACCAGGAAAACCTCATTGAAATAACTCCTCCAGAAGGTAAAGGTCCCTGTATAATACAGATATGTTTCAATATTAAGTAAATCTGAACTGAGGATATTCAAGCTTATGGTCTTGAAATATATCCTCAGAGATCAATTGCAGCCTCTCAGGGCTGCAGCTGCCAGCTTGGATGAAAATCTAGTTGTATCTGTTTGAGAAGATGAAGTAGCTGAAAAATATAAACCTGTGCTCAGATCCTTTGATATCAATTTTAAGGAATTTCTTTCATTATGAGAAAGAGAAATGGAAGGAGACCAAAGCTGTTTATTTGAAAAGTATTCTAAAGCAACAAAAATAATACCATTTACTTGTCTAGTCTGTTCTCCCCACCAGAAAAGTTACTGTGCCCAACATAATGTAGTGATTTGATAAAATAAAATGGAATAGATAGACCTAATAATTATTAGAAGTTGTCATCATTAATAACTCTAGTACTTATGGCAAACAGCTATTGGATGACTTATTTACTTGATTTGAGAATAACAGAGCCTAAAAATTGCCTGGAATTTCAAGAGTGCAGTCTTGCTCTTAGAAAGATTGGTGACATTAATACTGCTTGAGTGGTCTGGGTTTCAAGGCTCTCCTAAGATGAGGAATCAGACAGTTGTAAGAGCCTTTGCAGAGATCACTGAAGTTGCCTCAGAGAATTACAATGGCTATCTGCTCTTCCTCTGTCATGTAAGATCTGGTGTAGCTCAGTGAAAAGGCAGTGGAGGAGCTCCCTAGAGCCAGCACTCCAGCAACAACTGCAGCAAGGGTTTTAGCCTGGCAGTCAGTCTCTGACCCAGTGCATTCTGTGTAGATGCATTTGCAACTTTTAGTGATATACAGAAGATCCACAAAGAGGGAAATGCTCAAAACCCAGTATCAATGGTTTGTAAATCTTCTGTTTTATTTCTCATCAATTACTTGTTTGTGGTTGTCCTTGTTTTAATTCAACTTATTTCCATCACCAATACATGATAGGTGACACTGTGATACAATATTGCTGAAACCATTATTGACTCCTAATGAAAGAGTTATGAGAACAAAGAGCAATGAGAATAAATAGTAATTCCCTTTCCTTCCCATCCATTTCCCCTTCCTTTTTCTTTTTCCTTTTCCTAAAACAAGCAAAAGAAAATAGAAAATAGAATTCATTATTCTATGATTCTTTCCCCTTCCCCTTTTTCTTTTTGTTTTCCTTTTATCTGTTTTAAAGAGAGTTTATCCTCCTTCTCTAGACAGATATAGTCCCTTTGCTATTGTATAAGCTGTGGATGAATGATATTTACCATGCATTTATTTAGGACTAAAAGAGTCTTGGTACAGCAACAATGAAAAAAACCTAGCCAAAAACAAAGGCAGAATTGACTGTTGTCTACAAATGCTTTTTCTTTCTTTCTACTTATATAATAAGTAGACATACTGAGATGTATTTGCTATATATCTTTTATCTCCATGTATACAGATTACATACATATGCAGAACGTGCATATAGATCATCTAATACATAATGTGTACATGCAGTATGTATATATTTTTTATGTATGATACAGTCTACAGCTACACTATAGTATAGGAATACTAAAAATGTTTTTCTCCTAAATATATTTAATTGTCTAACTTTTAAAAGCATTAAATGGATTTTGTATTACTTCAGTGAGTTTTTTCTAATTCAGTGAGATTTAGTGTAGTTGCATGAATTTTAAATCAGCAATGAAAGAAGAAAGAACTCTTTGTAACAAAAAATTGTAATAAAACAAGTTTCTGTGTCAATTCGTCTCCCCTTTTTTCTTTCAGTTTCACACCTATTTCTTTTTCTGCGCTTTTTCTTTATTTTTTTAATCACTCTTTTTTCATGTAATTTATTTTTATACTCTTACATATCTGTAAATAATAGAAATAATAGAAAATAATAGAAAAATTAGAAAATAATAGAAATAGAAAAAAACCCCAATATTTTTCATTGCAACAACACCTTCCTTCAAATTAGTAATTTTATTAAAATTCTTTCTCATCTTAGCTGAAACACACAAGACATGCATCCTTTCTAACAGAATCTCTTTTGGATGTGTCCTTTTTATTCCAGCCTGTTTTCACTTTTGTGGTGAGTTGGCCTCAATTAACACCCACCAGCTGCTGGCTCACTCCTTGCCCCCAGAGGAAAGTAGAGGGAAACTGTAAGAGCAAAAAAAAGAAAAACCTTTGGGGTAGAATAAAGACTGTTTAAAAGAAAGAGGAAGGACAGAAAAAAAATCACCAAAAAACAATCAAGTGATGAAGAAGTGAGCACTTACCACCTGCCAGCAGAAGAATGGCTGGTCCCATACAGACTCACTGGGTGTTTTGGAACCTCTACACCCTTCTTTTTTGAGTAAAATGAGTATGGGATTGAGTACGACATAGTACTTCCTATGGTATTCCTTTGGTATCCTATGATATTCCTTTGGTAGCTGAGGTCAGTGTGTGGCTGTGTCTGTTCCCAAACTCTTGCCCACATCTATCTGCCATGCTGAGGGGTGGCAGAGTGAGAAACAGAGGTGGTCTTGATGCTGTGCCAGCACTGCTCACCAGTCAATAAAACATTGTTGTGCTACTATGACTGTTGTAGCCACAAGTGTAAAACATGATACAAGGTAAACTGCTACTAAAAAAAGTATTCTCATCCGAAGCAGACCCAGTACAACTTTTAGCTTTAAATTTGGGGAATATCTGGTGTCTTACACTCGCTATAAATTCTTTTGTGAAGTGCGGCCACGGTGGGAGGAAGGCCGACTGCCCTGGGAGACAACAATTGTTAAGACAGGGAGAGTCAGTGTGGCAAACTCCCATAATTCTATGCTTAGTTATGTTAATTTACAACTGTCTGTTAAACCCTGTTCACTCCCCAGTTCCAGAATGTACCACGCTGTTTGCTTCCCCAATGGTCCTCTGCTGTTGATCCCTCCCACATGTATGTTCTATTGGTTCAAGCCCTGTCATTCCCATTCAACCCCTCCCCTGAGCCCATACCTGATTGGACCCTCCAAACCCTGATCCCGCTTCCCTTCCCCCTGTTAAACACTGTATCTCCCTTTGCTCCGGGCTCTCCACTGCTGGCCTCCCCCCAGTGTTTGGTTGTGTCCCTGCACCCTTCTGGATCCTTCTCCTCTACCTTCTCTGCAATAAACCGCTCTGGAATCAGCAACGTGGAGAGTCCTCCTGCTTATATGTGAGATCTTCATTACATCATTCGGGCTCGGATAGAAGGTGGGCTGAGGGAGTCGCCCTGATTTATGCGGGTGCCCTGACAGCACCGGTCCGGGAAAGCCTTGAGGAGGCCACCCGCATGTATCTTTCATCTCTTCCTGTGACTTCACATTTTTGAAGCTGTGTCACTCATCAGAGAAGAAAAAGTCTGGAAAAGATTCCCTGTCTTTTATCTGGACAAACCTATACCCTGATGAATCAGGAAGTTCTCAAGGAAATGTGGGGCTACTTTTTTAACTTATGAGGAAGAAACTGAAATTAACTTTGTTCTTCTTGAGAGAATCTTTCCTTTCTTAGAATTATTGTTGTGCTACTAAAAATGTACGATGCATAAATTTACAGAATTCCTCCTCTCACATGGATAATGGCAACCTGAAAGAACGTTGTAGAAGTGCTAGTCCTCTGTATAAAAGTGAATTTAATCTAAAGCCATCTGACTCAAATCTGTTTTTAAATTCAAAACACATAATACAAGGTCTACTTACATTGTTTTCAGGATTCTTCAGTACTCAGAAGTAGAGCTATGAGAAATGCACTATCCATGAAACATCATGCTCTAATCTTAAATGTAGAGAACTTCAACAAATTAATGCATTACTCCAATGAACTGAAGAGAGGCACTGTATTATGAAAGACTTTAAATTCTGTAATGCAAATTAGACAAAGGCAAGCCAGATTTAAACATGTCTCTGAAACAAACAAGCTATTCTTTCCAGAATCTGCAGTGTATTTCAGTGTATTCTCATTGTTGTGATTATGAGAAACCAAAATACTACACAGACATGGGCAACAGCTTGCAACATCTCCTGTCCTCTTTTCAGACACTAAAGGCTTTAATTTTGTTTTGTTTTGTTTTACTCTGTTTTGTTTAGCAGTCCTTACTACAACAGCGACTGCAATTCCTACTTTCAATAGCAAGAGTTCTTTCATCTCATCCCGTCTAATATCTTAATATAGTCTCTTTCTCAGCCGGGGTTCCATGCACTGATGATCTATAAAAGGCATTCTACTTCTGTAATCCACACATTTCAGTAGAAATTGTTTCCTTGGGTAATAAAAGGGTAAGGCAAAGTTTGCTTATTATATTTACATCTGAATCCTGGTATGATTGATTTAGAAACACACAAGCCTGTAATACAGTATTGGTGTTGCTAATGATGGGCCATAAGCTTTTTTAAAGAATTTAGAATGCCTCAGGACTAAGGGAGTGAAAGGGTGGTCATAACATAAGGAAAAATGGTGTAAAGTGTGTGTATATTGATTTTAACTGTGTTATTATGCTTCCTTTTCTGTAAAGATGAGATCTAGATTTACAGCTATTCTTGAATTAGGCTAGCATGAGGCAATAAAAACTGTGTTAGAATTGGCATTTTCTGAAAACAGTGTGAAAAATATAAATGGGGGGAAAATGTTTCTCAAGTTAAAATTTTGGATAAGACAATTTTTTTCAGTTTTATAGATTAGAGACTTAAAAATCTGTGAAAATCAGTGCACATGAGTTCTCTGTGACCCAACAAGGTGTAAAAGTCTTTATTATATTTTCATGGTTATGTAATTATGCTAAGTGAGGTAATTGAACAGTTTTACCTCCTCCCCAAATCACGACAAAAATAAACTTTTAAGATTAGTTAACTCTTTTATAATGTATGTGCTTATGTGATTTCAAGATCAACCATGAAATTAGGAAGATTATTAACTTTCAGTGATTTTATTTTGCTAGAAAGTGTATTTTAATACCCTCACTTTTCCTTTAAAAATATTTATTAATTGTGAGAAATCTCCTATTTTTTGCTATTTTACCCAGAACCCTCTACTTTTCCATAGAATTAAGAGCAGTTAATCAACCAAACAAAATTTGTTAAATGATCAAGTTCTGAACAATCAAGGTTAAATCAACTTCAAAGGAAAGTAATTAGCTAAAATATTGAAATGAAAGCAAACAAAACAAACTGCTGCAAACCTTAACCTCAGGAATTAATCCAGAAAAAATACAAAATGCACTTCAGATTTCAGTGTCAAAGATATAATTTATGCAACTTGATTAAAAACTGTTACAGATTGTTTGTCTATTGTTATAAAACAATATCCCATAAATAGAAAGCTTACAAAACTATGGAAGCAAATTTTAAAAAAAAAAGATTAAATGGGTTATGTATTTTGCTTTTCACTTTTTGTTGGTTGTTCATTCCTCTGTATATTTCATTTACTTAGTATAAAACCTTGAGAAAAAAGGATAGACAGAAGAAAAAAGAAACACAAAGTTCTTCTCTTTGTTGAACACTTCAACATAAAATCAGTTTTACAATGAGACAACCATAACTGAAGTAATGCCCTAAGTGGAAATAAAAAGCTAAAATCCTTTTTTCAAAAAGAAAATACAATTTTTGTCTAGAATAACAGTTTCAAATGACTCTCAGCCTATGTATGTTCATAGTTGGAAGGCATAATGTTCAGTTACTTCTTTAACCTTCATCTTATATTCTTCAATATATGTTTCACTGGAGCAAAGAGTGGAGTTTGTAGCAGGAATGTGTGTAAGCAGTTGTGGCATGTGGGGGAAACACCATGAACTGCAGTGTCTGTTCAAATGGAGTCCAGGCTGCCTCAAGACAAAGAAAGACCGCAGTGGAAAATATTAATTGTGCATCAAAATTTCACTATACTACACCAAACTTGATCCAATCAGTGAAGCAATAAGGGCCCCTACCTCAATCCACCTAACAAAGATGCTAGCAACTATTAGAGGCTGAAGAGGCAGGTTGTAGGAAGGCATTCCATGAAGTCCCTAAAGGTACTGGGTTCTTTGGGAGGCTTGTGCCAGTGCAGGCACACCCCTGAGGGCCGCAGTCCATGGATGGCCCACACTGAGTAAGGGGCAACCATGAGATACTGTGGTTTTATAAAAGATTTATAACATTTATACACAGTTTTATAAGAGATTTTTAGTCATGGCATAAGACATGGTGAAAATATGTAAAATTGAAAAAGGAGAGAAAAGATAATATTTATGTAGATGCNTGCATTTACTGCTCAAGGAGGATTTCATCTGGACTGCTTTCACCGCCCTGATACCCAGGGTGTCAGGTCACATCCCTGACTCTGTCAGGGCAGTTTCTGAGGTTTTGTTGTTTGTTTTTTGCTTGTCTCTTAGTGCTATTACATTTGTATTTTGTCTTTGCTTTGTCTAATATTCCTAGTAAAGAACTGTTATTCCCACTCCCAAATCTTTGCCTGAGAGCCTCCAATTGCAAAATTATAATAATCTGAGGGAGGGGGTTTACATTCTCTATTCAAAGGGAGATTCCAGCTTTTGCTGGCAGGTACCTGTCTTTCAAACCAAGACAGTGTGTGTGTGAGAGAGTGTTGAAATGTGCTTTTTTGCGTGTGTGTGTGTGTGTTCATGTTCTTTTTTTTCCCTCAATATCTTAAAAAAGAGATCAGCCGTTTGTGTTGTGTGTTAAAAAATTAATATAGGAAAAATTCACACTTCTAGAGTTTTTTTTTCTTGCCTGTGACAGCAATAAATAGGAAATACACCATAAATTTTGTATGAAAATTGCATACTATTTCACTAATGTACACCTCAGTTTACAAACTATCTAGCTTCACTTTATTAGCTTACTGTAAATACAGATATATCTTAAAACTGTATTCGGAGTTACAAGTACAGAAATAAACAGAATTTACCCTTGTATACCCTTGTATTTCCTTCTATAAATTAAATATTTAAATATATAGCTTTTAGTAGGCTAGAAACTAACAAACAGAAATATAGAAAATTTCAGTGAAGAATTTATGCTTACACACTTGGTTACTTAACTAATGGTCCTAGACAGGGAATAGTGTTTGATTACTCTTTCTAAGAAACCTGTTTCAGGATAAGAAAAACACTATCTTAAGTTTTGCTGTAATGTAAGTCACTAAAAACCTTTTGAAATTTAGTGTGCTGCTTTATAAATAGAGCCACTCATTGCCAGTCCATTCATTAACCAAAATTAATGAATAGATCATTAACAAGACATTACAGCACTGAAGTCTGTAATAAATTTTTATATTATTTAATCATATGCTATGAGATATTTATAGAACATGTAATTTTACATATATGTTATAGAATTGTTGCTGTATTTTAAGCCCACTGGTAACCAAGCATCATTCATCTGCTTGCTCATTTTCCTCTGATGGGATGAAGGAGAGAACTAGAAGAATAAAAGTAAGAAAACTCATGGCTTAAGGTAAAGGCAGTTTAATAGGTAAAGAAAAAGCTGCAGGTGCAAGCAAAGCGAATAAGGAATTATTCATCACTTCCCATGGTCAGGCAGGTGAAAGAAAACCCAGGCCCTATCCCATGTAGCAGTGACTTGGGAAGACGAAACACCACCACACTGACTGTGCCCCTCTTCCTCCTTCTTTAGTTAGCTTTTATTACTGAACATGATGCTGTATGGTATAGAATACCCCTTTAGTCAGCTGGGGTCACCAGTCCTGGCTGTGTCCCCTCCCAGCTTTTTGTGCACCCCCAGCCTACTCACTGGTGGGGCGATGTGAGAAGCACAAAAGGCCTTGACTCTGTGTATTAAATCAATTTTATTACACAATTTTCATAGTAAGTTTTACTTGACATAAATAGAGCATTCAAAGTGAGGAATATTTGACATGTTTTAATTATATTAACATAGTGGATTTATTGTGTTGTTCTGTGTGTAAAGAACTGGGCTATTTTCTTTTGAGCAACACTTGTTATCATTTTGTCCTGTCTTGGTGCAACAACAACAACAGCAAGGTAACCTCAAGTACAGGCACAGCAGGAGCAGACTGTCTTTACTGTTTTTCCTGCAAGGTGAAATATTCTTTTTACAATTAGACCTTGATTTTAACTGACAGTAGATTATAGAGGAATAATCTTGAAGGAGTGTACTGATGTCAAGAAAAAAGTCCATTGCTATGTAACATATTCTATGGGTTTTTTTTTGATGTGTAGCTCTTTTGTCAATGAAACTGCTAATAAGTGTTTTAACCCTTGTTTAAGACAGGAAATAGCCTCTTTCAGCTAAGATCCTTCCCACATGCTGTTAACAGTGGAATGTTATTAAAGGGACAAGTTTGTTAAGCACATCCATGAAAACTCAAAGCTGGTCTTAGTGAACTTTAAACAGAATTAGAAAGAATAGCTCTGACCGTACATGGCTTTAACTTTAGCAGTACTCTCTTGATTTCTGTATTTTTCCTGCTTCTGTTATGATTCAAGATTGCAGCTGGCAGTGAAGAGCAAAGAACAGAGTAATTTCATGCTTCCTAATATATACTTTTGATGATTAGATGATGTTTAAGCTGAAAATACATTAAGAAATTTCAGCATGATCCAGGAGATGTAAAAAATAAATGAATTGACAGATTCAGAGATGAACTAGGTCTCATTTTCTTCCTTTTCAAATCCTCTCTCATTTTCAGGATTTTTACCAGTTGCCACGTTTCCTTGATTAGTAGCGCAAGCATTATTTAGTAATTCTTAAAAAATCTTCACTAAAAATACATATTTTGTATTTTAGAGGATTATTAGGGTACTGCATAACAGATAAAAGATAAAAGATTTTTAGTCATAGCATTCAATGGAAGGCAGACAATAACCATCCAAATGCCTTAAAAATCTGTCCCATTGTCCTTGTAAGATGTTGCTGTCAAATGAGAGAAGAAAGGTATGTGTATAAGTATGTATGTACAGCAAGCCTCTCCTTGAGAGCATTGATGGCAGTTAGTTAGATTATGCTTTGGCAGTACCATATAGCCTAAAGTTATTTTAGCCACATTTCAATCTGTCAGTAATCTAATCATTCACTTCTACAAAACTTCTTTCCTTTTATTTGGAAAGCCTAAGTATTGGAACTTCATATCCTTCAGAAAAGGAGCTGTCTGTTTATGTAACTCACTTAGTGCTTTCCATCTGCATCCTAACTTTTATCCTTGTAGTATGAGGCTCTGTGTTTTGTCATGTCTGAACACGTAACTCTTAAGTGTGTATAAATGTTCAGAAACACGTGTACATAATGGTAGATAAATGTATTTAATTATATTTCTGGATATCTTGAACAGCAGAGAAACAAATCTAAGTTGAAACTTATCCCACTTATTTTCTGAGAAAAAATCCTAAATGTAAAATTCAGTATTCCCTTCTACACATAGATCATCAATAATCAGATCACTGATGCAGATAATTTTTTTTAGATAGGAAAAATATAACTTTTTGCAGTAAGTAAGACTTATGCATTTTACTTTCAAATATAAAAGTTTTTTTTTTTTTTATTTGTGTTTAACACTGAAGACAACTCTGAATAAGGTTCTCTGATATATTTCAGTATTTTATGGTATATATTAAATGGTAGTAAGACAGGAAGTACTCAATTTTCTTCCTTTTACTTGATAGTTTTCTCTAAATTTGAGATGCATTAGGCCCCAATTCTTTATGGATAAAAAATAGGTCAGAAAATTCTTAACAGTGCTTTCCTTTAGCCTCTTTTTCTACTCAGCTTCCCTAGGGAGGAAGATATTTTCACAGAAAACACCTTACCTCTGTGTAATTTTTTCAGGAAAATATTACTAATGTAAGATATTAAATATAGCTTACTACCTAATTGGTAATGTGTTTCATTGATGTCCTGTAAATATTGATTATGAGATTAGTACAATTCAGTTTTTTATTTGCTTAGCTGACTGATAGAAACTGCACTTAGGAAAACAGTGTATGATGCCCATACTGGTGAGGTTAAAATTACTGCTTCAAATGATGATGTCAGAAGTTTATAAAAGTTTTGGACAACTATCCCCAGATCAATAGGATTACACTCAATAAAGTATTTGAAAGGAGAAATCAAATACATAGCTACAAAATGAGGAGAAAATGGCTGGGCAGAGTTGTAGAGAAGAATGTGAAGGTTATATGGATTAAAAAGTATTTTTGAAAAAATAAATCTAATTCTGAGGCAGACTAACAAGATTGTTGTATGTCAGTCAAAAATAGTAATAGCAAATAGAAATAGTTAAAGAAAAATGGATTTCTATTATCTGATGTTGGTGAGACTGCAAATGTAGTAAAGTGTGTTTTATAAGAATGTAAAAGAACCTTACCTTTTTAATGTAGTCTCTTTGTCTCCTTTCCTCCCCAATTTACCTAATCAAGAAAATGTTCAGGAAGGAAGATATCTTATTATGTTGACTTTTATGCACCAACTCTAAAGGAAGATATTAGAGGTCTGGAGGAAAGGAAAAAAAAATGAGTAGAAGTAGAATTGAGAAGAAAACAGAAAACATGCCTTTTAAGAGAAGATCTAGGAAAACTCAAAAAATTCAGCAAAACTGGTGGAGTAATTGTTTTCTTCAGCAATTTGGGTAATAGAAACATCAATTGCTCTTGGCCTTATGGATGACTTTAACTTCCTAGGTCTTAACTTGGGACTATCATACGTCATACACAGACAGGTCCAGGAAATTCCTGAAGCATGTAGAAGACATTTTGATACAGATACTAAGCAAAACAGAAAAAGGGTAAAACCTGTTTGACTAGTAAAACAGGTTTTACCTGTTAACTAGTAACTAGGCAGTTACTAGTGATGTTCCTTAGTGCTCAGTTTTAGGGTCAGTTCTCTTCAATGTTTTTATCAATAACCTCGACACAGGAGTTGTATGCACACAAAATAAGTTTGCTGACAATACTAACATAGGTGAAGCTGTTGATTTTGTAAACAATACAGAGGCCTTAAAGAGAGATCCTGATAGATCAGAGCATTGGACAATTACCCATCATATGAAATTTACATAATAAGTTCTGGATTCTGCACCTGGGAGTGTAAACCTCGATAAATGTATTGAGTGGAGAACAAGAGCCTGGAGTGCAGACCTGCAGAAAGGGATCTGGGGAGTTTGTCTGATGACCAGCTCAATATAAGTCAACAATATGCTCTTGAGGCCAAAAGAGCCAGCTGTATCCTGGGGGTCGTTAGGCACAGAGTAACTTACTAGTGGAAAGGATTGCCCAGCTGTACTCAGCACTGGTGCATCCTCACCTCAAGTACTGTATGCAATTTCGCCTTTCTAAATGCAAGAAGGATGTAAAAATATGAAAATGTTTCCAGAGGATGACAGCAAAGATGGTGAAAGGTCTAGAGGGCATGACTTATGCGGAGTGGCTGAACACAGTATGTTTGTTCAGCTTTGTGGAGGTTGAGAGATGATCTCATTGCTGTCTCCAGCTTCCTCATGGGAAGAAGCAGAGAAGGAGGTGATGACCTCGTCTCTCTAGTGTCTGGTGATAGGACACAAGGGAATGCCTTACAGCTACATCACTAACAGTTCAGATTAAATATAGGGAAAAGTTCATTGATCAAGCAGTGGAACAAGCTCCCCAGGAAAGCAGTAATGGCTCCAAGCCTGTTGCTGCTCAAGAAGCATCTGGGGAACACTCTTAGCTATATGATTTAGCTTTTAGCTTGCCCTGTCTGGAGTCAGGAGTTGAACTCAGTGAACCTTGTGGGTGCCTTTCAACACAGGATATTCTACAATTCTAAATAAGGTATCTCAGAATACTTTTATGGAAAAAAGAGATGAGCCCTTCTAAGGCATGACTCATCTCATTCTAAATTAGATTTGTACTAGATCTGTACATATGGCTATCCAAATCGTTTGTTAAAATGACATGCACCTCCCCATTTACTATGATAGCATTTTAGAATTCCAGACATCTCCTTTAGGCATGACTGAAGTTATGCTATTTGAACTGCATCCTTAGTCACCTTAGTACTTCAGCATTGCTAAAAAAACTTCCAAAAGGAAAAATAAAGAAATGCAATACATCCAAAGTTCTAATCTCCTTTATTAAGTTCAAGGAGTTTGTACTTTTCCTTTGGGAATAGGATTTGAAAATAATTTGTGCTATGACAATATTTTTTTAAAACATCCATTCATTGCATTTAAAAGTTGTTAGAAGGTCTTTTCAAAAACTATAATCGCTTACATGGAAAAGCTCATTTAGTTAGTTCACAATAAATGAGATAAAGGTAATGTTCTGAATTTAGGCTATAAGTAGTGAAATGAATTTCATAAACATTTTCAGGAAATTGTATTAGAAACAGAGTAGGGCTAGAAATAGGCTAAAACAAACAAAAAAAAACCCCTCTACTATCTATTTTTCCCTTTTTTATCCTTTTCTTGTCTTTTATTTATTATGTATGGGAAGTGCATTACATTGTCACATTTCTGCAACTGCCGGCGCAATGTGACAATCTTTCTTGTTGATACGAATACAAATACGTACACGCAGATGCCTGGAGCATAACCTGCTCGTTTTTTCCTTATTTAAAGAAATCTCCCTAATTATCTATCAACAGCCATGTATGTTTTTCTCATTTTAAATATACATCAGATATTGGTGAGAAAAATCACATTTCATAAAAACAAACAAATCTGATGTGAAGACTCTGAATGAAATCTAATGAAATAGAAAAAAAAAACAATAATGTTTCATTCATCTCCTAACTCTGAAAAAAATTTCTGGGTACTTTGAAAGGGAATAGTTTTCATCAATTACACAAAAAAATCAGCACATTATTAATTATTAATATGAGCAAGATAAGCAAAATAGAGCTTATAGAGCAGTGTGGGCCCTCTGCTGAATGGAGCAGATGGTCTAGTGACAAAAACACGTGGAAAAGGCTAAAGTATAGAATGCTTTTGTTATCTATATAGTAAGACTGGCCTTCTGGAGTCTCAGGACCCTAAAACATGAGGTAAAGTCTAAAGCAGATTCACACTCAGTAGAGGATGACCAAGCTGAGGGACATTGAGAAAAACTGGATAAATACAAGTCCATGGGACTTGATGGGATAGAGCCACAAGTGCTGAGCAAGTTGCTCAATTTAATTGTAAGACAACTCTTAATTGTCTTTGAAAGGTCATGGCAAATGTGAGAGGTGCCTAAAGGATAGAAGAAAGCAAATTTCTCTCACTTCTTCCAGAAACCTTTTGCATAGAAGACGTCTGTGTCCAGATCAAGGGAAGAGGTGCTCTCTACTTCCTTTTATTCCCTTACAGTATTTTTTCAGGTCCATTTAAGTCCAAGATACGTTATGAAAGAATTATTTTTGCAAGTTTGCTCCTTGATTTCCATAGGAAAGATGATATGCACATGTTGAAAGGTACTGCAGTGTTCATGAGCCGGGTCCCAACTCTTGGTGACTGAGTGATAAAGAATAAATACACCTCCCCATCAGTCTGCCTCTGGGCTAGAGGGCCTTCATGCTAATGGAATTTTTTCTAGAAACCTTCACTGAACTGGGAGAATGCCAGAAGGAATATTAAAAAAGTCTCTTCATATTTATAATCTACAGAATTATTGATTTCTGGAACAGAGTGAGACCAGAAGTAGATCTTGAATGTACAAAACATGGTTAAGGATATAAATAATATTATGCCATTTTTTTACTCATTATCATTGTCTTATAAAACATATTTATGAAAGATAGAAAGATGATGAAACGAAAAACTAAAAGTAAAAGCATTTAAAGCTAAGTTTCCTTTCTATTTCATTTAAAATGGAAAATAAATTAAGAAAATGCTAAAATAGAATCAGTTGAACAGACAAAATTAATTTCAAAAGCATTTGGTGGGAGTCAGAATTACTATTGATGTAACAATGCGTTTGTTAAAACAACTTCAATATGAGAGGAATTAGGGATAGGGAAGGGATTTTATTTCGTATAAGTTTATGAAGGTAACCTGGGCCACTACAGACCAGTGAGTCTGAACTTTGAGCTGTGTGAGTCTGTAGAAACTATAATACACAGTAAAGTAAGCTGAGACATAGACAAAGTTATTTTTTTAGAGAAGATTGATAAAGATTTTTAAGGAATAACTTCCATCTACAAAGACTACTAAAGATTTTTAGAGAAGTCAAGGACCAGATGGACCAGAACAAACTAATCTTATTAAATAGTTGTAAATTTTTTATTGTCCTCAAAAAAATAATTCCTCAAAGGCGTTTAAAGGATGTAATCACTGTCAGCTAATAGCTAGTTTTCATAGAGTAACAACGTCTTAAAATATCACAGAATAGAAAAAATTGGTAATTTTCCTAGCAAAAGAAAGCTAACATAAAAACTCCAAGATTGTCTGTCTTGGGAACTGTACTTTTCACTGTAGTGAAATTTGGTCAGAGATGCAAAATAGAAGACTCAATTCTGAGCTGACTGTGAAATTCTATAGAATGTTCTGTAGAATATATAATTCTGTTAATATATATTAAAACGTTAGTGGATTGATCTCACCAGAACTGAAGTATAATCAGCTCTGATTTAAGCTAGTTGTCAGCATCCCTTTTGTACTTCCTGGAGGGAAAGTACATCTCTAGAATTGACTTGTTTCACCTTAATGCGTATACTTATAATAAATTGGTGTTGATATACCTGATAATAATTTCCCTCAAAATAGAATTATACTTCCTGAGTGTGAGATGTTTAGAGGTGTTTGGGTCTGGTTTCCAACTAGCAGCAAATCTATCACAGGCCCTTTGTCATATCTTTCAGCACAATGTGGATGCTTCAGATAACCTAGGGTGTCTGAGATGGCTGTAGATACTCAGGCTGAGGAAGCAGAAACATTGTGAATTTCTGCATTGACTGGAAAGATAGATACTGACACCAGACACAGATGTTCATCCATGTTTGCAACTGGATAAATTAAATTCTAACATGATCCACTGGGCAATAGAATCATAGACTCAGAACACTTGGGGTTAGAATGGACCTCTGGATGTCACCTAGTCCAACCCCCTGCTCAAATTAGGGCCACCTTTGAAGTAATATATATTCCACTATTGAGAAATACATCATGTATGTGTGGAAAAACAGAACAAAAAACCTTATCTAAGAATCTATTGTATATTTATGATATAAGGTTTTAAATTCAACTTCAAGAGACATAACACAAGACAGGATAATGATCTGGAATTGTAAGCATACTACTCTATTGTCATCAAAATACACTCGAGTACAGAGAATTATTAGAAAGAGAATGAAGAACAAAACATAAACACGGAAATGTCACTGAATAACTAAATTAGAAAGGCAGTAGAAATTCTTCTTGCTTAAAGAGAAAAATAAGGCTATTATGTTTTCACTGTTGCAAAGAGATATCATAAGTAATATGATAGAATATTCTTTAAGCATTAAAATATAAATTATACTGACAGTATTTTAAGTTTTTTCCAGATTACACCTGATTGTTGAATATCAGAATACATGTATAAAAGTTTTTTTTTTTTAAGTACAAATTTTATACCAATTTTATACTAATTGGTATAAAAACTGAGCAAAAGAAACTAAATTAAAAGGCAGTCTTCTGCTCTGCATGTATTAGTCATAGGAAATTCCAAGAAGTCTATATGTTGCTTATCACTGTGAGTGGTCTCAGTGTGATAATACAATAAATTTGGCAAGTACCTTTATTTGCCATTGTTTTTAATTGATATGATTTATCCACAAGTTAAACTAAGGAAACACAAACTCCATACTTTTTTTTTGAAAGCTACATAATAATGGAAAAATAAACCCAGCAACTGTTCTTCTAAATTAATGTGAATGCTGTTAGAGGCAATGCAGAACTGGAGTACAAGAAGTGATGCGATGACAGTGTATGTTGTTGAAAGACACATCCAGTACACTTTCAAAACTCATCTATATCCCCTACTCTATTATAGATCAGCTTTTCAGAATTTAAAAAGAACATAGCAATATTTATGTTTATTTATGTACTTGGCAGTATTTTAATCAATTTCCCAATTTTTTTATTAGTGTTATTTGGTAAGAGACACTTGTAAAACACAGCTATTAACTATATAAATTTGAGTAACATGAGTTCCTGAAAATATGCCATTAAATGGAGGAAAAAAGAGGCAAATAACACAGCTGCAGCAGTTGTCACAGTGCAATAATGGCACAAAGGGAGCCTGAGTCTTTACTCAGAACTGTGTAGTGGTGGAGGCACCACCATGTCCAACACCAATTGGAGTAGATATTCCTACTGTACCAGAGACCCTCACCTAGACACAACTACTTCAATATTATGCTGCCATCCTCATCTCTGGCAGTGCCTGTTGTTCTGGAATTGCCCTAGAAGTGTCTGGTACTTCCCTTCAGGACCTGACCCTTTGAGAATCCTGCTCTGGTTGAGTCACTGAAAGGGCAGCAGGAGGAGGTGAATGAGCTGTGCATCATCAGGAAGGAAGAACAGGAGATTCACAGGGTCTTCGAAGATCAGACAGAGACAACAGCCCCAGACCTTGCTCCAAGTAGAGACAGCTGGAGGCTACCTTAATAGGGAATGGTGAACAGAGATGCCCAAAATGGAGGGGACTAGAAACTTGAGATTTCTGGCAAGAAATAACAAGCACAAGTTGCTATGTCTCAATACAAGAAAAGTTTTCTCTTTATGAGGGGGAGGAGACAGAAGGAGGTTGTCTGAGAGAATTTGTAGAATGTCCACCTTTGGAGACATTTAAATCTTAGCTGGACAAAACAACGTAGTCAAATGGAATTTGCTTTGAACTGAAGGTTTTACTAGGTGGCCTCTAGAGTTCCTTTCCAACCTACATGGTTCTGTGATTCTATGATTGCTTGAAGAATTTCTTGTTGCATAACCTCAGTATTAAATGTATTCATATTTCACTCTTCTTTATAATTTACTTTAGTTCAGTCTCACCACTGTAGTGAACTGAAACTCATCTTTCTTTTGTCCATTCTTTCATCCTTTTTTTTTTTTTTTTTCTATTGAAATGGCACAAAATCTTTATACCACTTTCATTTACTTCTCAAGACTACCTTCAAAGTTCTTTCCAAGAAACTCTCTGGTAAAATTGCAGGACAGAAGCTTTCCCTCGTTAATATGGCTTATGTTATTATAGCAGGGAATAGAATCTGAATATTTTAGTTATGTGAAACAGAATAAAAGACATGCTTATATAACAGCTAGAATTCCTTCTTTCTAAATATTTTTGGAAAATCTTAAAATTTAATCTCTGCCTTGTTGTCCAGTATTTGGCTATTTATTAGAAAGTAGTACCTACATCTTTGCACAAGTTTTATTTGAAGTTGTGTTTCTTCTTCAAAAGAAGAAACTTATTATAAAAGGAAATTGTTTTTTTAAACTCATATGTACTTCTGAATTTTATACAGTGGCTATTTTCTTGAAGTTTTCTTAAAGTTTTCTCAATATAGCTGAAACATTCCCTATTAAGGATTTTGCCCTTGGTATCTAATTTTGAATATCATGTAAAAGGATTTATAAAGTGCTCATTCAAATGCTTTGCTGTTATATTCAAGAGATGTGGCATGATCTGTTTTATACAAAGCTATAAAAGGAGAGGACTCAATATCACTATTATTTATTAATAAGTGGAAAGGGTTTTTTCAGCTAGTTTTTTTGCTTATCATTTTAAGTAATCAGAGTTTAAAACTTCATTTCTATGTAGAGTTGGAGTATATGGTCATTTATATATGGCCATGTTATACCAAATATATTGATTCTCATCACTGCAAAGATTTTGATTTAGAGGTATGCAGTTTTTGGTAATCTTTCAGTAAGCAATTGCTGTTCTGTTAATGGTTGACTACGACTTAAAATTCTCTTGTACCTTAATAAAAGAGCTTTGAAAGCCACAGGCAACCTGAAGACAGCATTGTAACAGCTAGAGGACTATAAAATTTATTAAGGGAAAAAAGAGAAAATACTTTTAAAGGCATTTAGAATTCTAATAAAAATCACTCTTCAGAACTCTCACAGAATGCTCATAAATATTAATTCAGTTAAGGCGAGATCATTTTTGATGACCCCATCCTGTTTACCATCAGCATAGCCCTTCAGTTAAGTTTTAATGGAACAAGAAGTGGAAGATGGGTTTCTTTCTATGTAAGTGCTGCCAACCCCACCCAGAATTATTCTGACATTTCCTTGTGCTCAGTTAAGGTTTAATTAATGCAATAATGAGAAGCTTTTAACAAATTACATAAAAAAGGGAAAATACTTTCTCTAACATTTAATGTCAAAATAAGTATTTGCATGACTAATGAAACATCTATGTAATTAAAATGCCCATCTTTTGCAATATTAATTGAATTATAGAATGGTTTGCATTGGGAGGAGCCTTAATGAGCCATGTAGATCCAATCCTCTGCCATCAGCAGGGGCAGCTTCCACTAGACCATGTTAATCAAAGCCCTAATCGACACTTCCAGGGGTGGCCATCCACAGCTTCTCTGGGCAACCTGTCCCAGTGCCACACCATTCTCACAACAAAGAATTTCTTTCTCATACCTAATCTAAACCTTCTTTCAGTTTAAAGCCATTACTCTTTGTCCTGTCACTTCAAGTCCCTGAAAAAAGCACTTCTCCAACTTTCTTGCAGGTCCCCATTAGATACTGAAAGATGGCAGTAAAGTCTTCCTGGAACCTTCTCTTCTCCAGGCTGAAAATCCCTAACTTTCTCAGCCTTTTCTCATAGGGAAGCTTCTCCAGACCACTGACCATCTTGGAGACTCTCCTCTGGACTATCTCCAACAGTTCTATTCCCTTCCCATGTTGAGGACCCCAGAGCTGAATGCAATCCTGCAGATGGGGTCTCACAAGAGCAGAGCAGAGAGGAAGAATCCCCTCCCTCAACCTGCTGCTCACATTGCTTTTGATGCAGTTTAAATCTGATTTAAATTTTTAAATTGTTAAATTGTTTAAGTCTATTCTGGCACCTGCTTACGAAATCAAAACCTGGGCATTTGTTCTAATAACGTACTGGTCAAAAGATGTCCTTGTTATTTTCTTTTGCAACATGGAGTTAATTTATGCATGTAAAAACGATGACAGAGCTCTTGTCTGTGAATTCAAAATAAAATTCCAAACATGCTAAAATCTGTGGCAATAGTTTCCTCAGGCCACAGCTGTTGCCAGGTATTTTTATGCAGTAGCTAATGTTTCACCTCTCATTTGATACATTGTGGGTTTGTTTTGTGAATTGGGATTTGGTTGTGTATTTCTTTGGCTGGTGTTTGTTTGCTTATTTTGAAGAAAATACTTGTAATTGTCAAATCTTCCTTTTACTGCATAAACCTTCTGAAATGAAGGTTGAAATTCTGACTTGAAATTCTTCAGTCCCTAAGTCTGCAAGGTGTCTACCACCCAAATATGAATAAGAGACATAAGCTTTAGAACAGTTGGAACAACAATATCTATGAGTTACACACCCCACTTTAGGACTATATGTCACAATGCACAATTGGTAAATAAATTGTCATTGATTGAAGAAGGAATTAAAACACATGACATTTCTCAACATCTAATGTAAATGGATATCTACACCAAGCAAAACAAATTAATGAAGGCATGATTAAGTGCAGAATTCTTCCTTTTGCCAGTGTTTGATGCTTTATTACAGGAGCAACATTTTTTTACCTTTAAAGATAAAGGCATCTAGGCCAAAAGAATTTTGCCATTGCTCTATTAGAACTGTCTTTAACTTGGCAGACATAAACCTCCTGTACTATGTAGTTAAGTCCTCTTGGAATAATGTGAGACTAGATACCAATATACCATTATTCTATATTGTTATTCTAGACTACTATTACCTATAGTTGTAGGTAGCACTTTTATACTGAACTGTCAATTCTATTGGCACAGTGGCTATAGCTTTCCAAAATCTCACCTATCTTCTCTGTCCAAAAGGCCTGGACAGACTGTGGAACTTCTTTTTCTCACTTGTATTAACTCCAGTATCTTTGTTCTATGACAGCAGCTTTTGGAAAGTTTTAGCCTTTCTCTCAGTAGTCCTCAAAGGCTTCTGAAGTGCTCACATGCCCTTTTGAAATTCCATAATCATAGACATATAAAAAGCTGCTTTAGGACACAAAGGTGGATTGAATTAGAACACACCAAAATTGTGTCCACTCAGAACCCATATTCCTCTGTCAAACCCAGAGCTAACAATATTTTCACCTTAAAAGTTTTTCAGTCAAAGATTTCTTTTAGGCTCCTTCTAGAATTTAAAGAATAATTTATCTGCATATCTTAATCTGTCAGGAATCTTCAACACTGCAAATTTCTTAAAGAGCCTTTCCAAGATCAACTGCGACATGAAGCTATCTTCCAAGCACCATTATTGAAAAAAAAAAAATTACAACCAACCAACCAATCAACCAACTAATCAACCAACCAACCAACCAAAAAAACCCCTAAAAAGCTCTAAACCTCAGCCCACAGAGTTCAAGTCATTCTCATTTGAAAACAGAACAACAAAACTGGTAAACTCTATCTGGTATCACAACATGCTGGCTAGGAGACTTTCCTAGCCATCAGTATACATGAATTTGAGCTTTTTGTTACTTTGAAAGAAATTAGATAATAAATTAATGTCTTTCAAAAAACCCAAAATCTGTGAAGAGGAACATTTTTGGTATCTCCCCAGAGACATGTATCTGAATGTCAGTGGTATGAAATGTTTTGCTTTCCTTTTTGTTAGCAGTATTTCTGCAGCAGCAGCAGAAATTATTCCAAATCTGAAGAAAAAAAATTTCAGTGTTCTTTATTTGAATGTGGAAACATCGCACCCTTGCTGAAAATACAGATGAAGAGTATGAAAGGTTAGAATCAAATATAGATGTATGCTTCTATTCTTGTTGGTTTTACTGTATTTCAACTTTTCATTCCTTGTCTCTCAGCTTTATCAGAGATGAATTGTTAAGAAATGGGTACAAAGTGTTCTTTGCTCAGTTAAAAAATATCAATAACTTTACAAGTGACTTTTTAATGACCTTTGGCTCA
This sequence comes from Peucedramus taeniatus, assembly GCA_013400575.1. Classification (NCBI taxonomy): domain Eukaryota; kingdom Metazoa; phylum Chordata; class Aves; order Passeriformes; family Fringillidae; genus Peucedramus; species Peucedramus taeniatus. The sequence continues at coordinate 12,188 of WBNO01008616.1, read as the reverse complement.
TTCTCTTTAGTAAGACTTGATCTACGTGGTTTCTGAATATAGACTTGTCGAGGTAATTTAAAGTGTACCATCATTTATTCCCCACAGACAGGAAAAAGTTTGTACAGTCTTAACCAATACAAATTTTCTTTTGCTGAAAGAGTGGATAACTTAATATTTTGAAGGTTTTCCCAGTAGTTCTCAGTTGTCTTTTGAGGCACTAATTTGAAAAAAAAGCAATTTCCCCCAGTAATCCAGATCTTGTATTGAGGGCGTTACTTCCTTCAAGAACATATTTGATTTGTTTATAGACATTTCTGACCCTCTCTGCCCAGTGAATGGGGCTCAGTTTCTCGACTCAGACTAAACAATTTCAAACCCAGTACCATTTTGACTGCAATTTAAAAACAAACAAACAAACCCCTAAACCTACCCAACTCTATGGTGCATTTCATCATCCTACAGCTCTTACCTGTAGCTAAGGGTAGGAGGAGTAACAAAGTCTTCAACTCGAGATCTCAAAGACTTTCAGAGGCAACTGTATTAAGGAGACATCAGCTAGAACAGCTGCATGGGCTGCTTCAATTTAACCTGGAGGCCACATTAGATTGAAACAACTGTAAAAAAAAGAACGTGTGTTTTAAATGCATTTTGCAGTCCCAAAGGATGGGTTTCCTGTACTCTGGCTCCTAAGTCATATGCATTGATCATTCAATGTAAATATGTATGCCAAGCAATCTCATGTCAAGTCACACAACAAAGGCGAGCTAATGGTAAATGGCTTCAGTCATCAAGTTTGTATCTGTGATTTATCTTTGTCTCCTGCTTCCTTTGATGGAGCATTATCACAGCATGTTTGTTATGACATGGCAGTTTCTCTATGGAGAAGAGAAAACTCTGCTTCGAAATGGGATGTATCTGTGTGACTGATCAATAAGCTTCTACAGTGGAAGAAGGCATGGCGGAGGTGGGCCACGGTGATGTGCTCTAGAAGTTTAGGGTAGGATACAAGGAATAAGCACAGGTGGTGTAAAGAAAGCTGAGCTTAGCTGAACACTAAAGGGACCAGCAGGTGGTCATTTTGTTACTTACATTGTGTTACTTACATGATATCAGTCAAGTGTATCAGCTAATTGTCTAAATGGCTTTCCCTGAGTTAATAAAAAAAAAAGTGAATGTCTTCCTGATTTAGTCAGCCCAGCCTGGGGGAAGTGGCTCCCAAAAACTGAGCAACTGTCTAAAGGATCATTGGAGAGAGAAGTAACCTTGAGCTGACTTCAACCTATGTAATGTCTCCCAGCAATTAAGAATGCCACAGCATTGTGGCAGTGAACATACAAAGACCAGCAACAGGAATCGTGTTTGCATTGTGATCCAACTGCACACTGCAATTGCTGCCTTGTGCTTGTCTTGTGATATTAAGACATTGCATTATGCTAAATCAAAATCTTTTGTAATGTCAATTATCTGTAAGTAAATTTTATATGGAAGTAATAAACCTCCCCCTTGTGGAAAACCTAAATTAACCTGGTATGAGAGTACTGGGCTGACAGGGTGATATCAATGCCAGGCCAGCGGATGAAGTGATATATTAGGAGAGACTAAATACTTCTCAGCCTCTTGGTTGTCTTGAGATTTCTTCTAAGATCAATATTTTCAAGGCTGTAAGAGATTTCTATAAATCAGATTATACCAACAGTCAGTGGGAGAACTGGGACCACAATATCCAATTTACTCCATATCTTTTACCAGTGTAAGGCTTGATTTAAACAAGAAAGGTGTCAAACATAAAGAAAAGCTCTTACTTCTAGTGGCTGAGATTTGGTAAGAGTGGTTTATCGTAGGACTCATTTCTGATCCCAGTACCTCTGGCCAAATGGTGACATTCAAAAGAATGCTGGCATTCCAGAATAAACAGACTCCATGCCTATATGCAAATTAAAAAGTGTGCTGGAAGCATGGAGTTCAAAGAAGCGGAACAATGAGGGTGAGTTTATTTTTTTCACATGACACTAAATGACAACTATTCCAGAGATCTAAAGGGCTCATGCTGAAAGGATAAAGGTGAAAAAAATACAAAACCCACAGACTTCAGAGTTTTAAGAAAATTATTGAGAGATAAACAAGTGATCTAATCAGAATTTGTAAATATCACTCTTTATAATAATGCTTTCAGTACAACAAAAAGGGCATTACAAGAGTCAAGATAGACAAATGCAAATCAAAAATAAGGGACAACTAGAACAGATCACTAACAGCTGGTGCTCAGAAAGATTGCATCCAGTGATGCTGCTACACAAAACTGCTGGGAAAGGGATTAAACAGCTGATCAGCTGTGTTAAAACAACACCTCCTAAAAGAGGTAAATTATTATATGCAACCCTATATGCAGACCTACTGCAATTCACCTCTGCATATTTGAGATCAGGTAGTACAGTCCTGAGAGTCTCCACTGTGTGACTTCTACCCTGAAGAGAGAGATTAATTAAATTTAATTACCTAGGTTTTTATGAAGTAACTGAATGAAATTCTATAATTTATTAAACACAGCAGGTGAGATTAAATTATGGATTTTTTGTCATCATGTCTTTATGCTTTTGGGAACATACAGTGGAAATTCATGGTAGAAATACATTATTTCATGCAATATGAAATTGTATGTTTTTATGCTTTTAACAACTTTAAGCAGCTAATAAGGAAAAAAAGAATTCCAACAGGGACTTCTGTGCAGGTCAGATCCTCCAGTCTAAGCCCTCTGCCATGGGCAGGGTCATCTTTAACTTTACCAGGTTGCTCAAAGACCCATCCAAACTGACTCTGAACACATCCAGTGGTGGAGTACCCACAACTTCTCTGGGCAACCTGTTTCACTGCCTTTAAAAAAAAAAATTCTTCCTGATGTCCAATGTAAACTTAAAAGCTTTCTGTTTAAAATGGTTACCCCTTGTTTTGTCATTTCAGGCCTTGGCAAAAAGTTCTTTCCATCTTTTTTATAAGCCTCATTTAACTATTGAAAGGACACCATAATTCTGTCTGAGCCTTTCTCTTTTCCAGGCTAAACCCCCACAATTTTCTAAGCCTTTTCTCACAGAAAAAGTGTTCCAATCCCCTTATGATTTTTGTGACCATCCTCTGGACTTTCTTAAACAGGTCCAGGTCTTTCTTTTACTGGGAACCCGAGAGGTGGACACAGTACTCCAGGTGGGTCTCCGTAGCAGGATGCTCTGCCTAAACAGGGATATAGCCTGCCCTACGGACACTGCCATTCAGCACCACCTTCATTCTGGGTTTTGATGCTTTCTTTCAGCACCCACTTTGGAGCTGCAGCTTGAAAGGATGAGTGGGGGAAGGATGGCATTAAAGGATGGAGTACCCACAGCTGATGCCGACAGCTTTTCTGCTGGAGAGAGTGAGGCAAACAGGTCCTCTTCTCAAGAGTGCATCACATTCCTGAAATCAAGCTCCCCAGGGATGAAGCCAGCAGTGTAGGGCAACACCTCAGTCATGCACACACTGTGCTACACTACACCCTCTTTTTGCAACAAGGACAGAAGGGTCTGCTGTTGTTAGAGTTGAAGAGTGGACATCAGCTTGACTGACCTATCAGACTCACCATGAGGACATGCAAGACAGATGTTCCCTGAATGAGGCTGGGTGCAGCAAGGTTGTGCAGGCCTTGATACAGAAATGAGCAGAAGAAACCAAAGAGTTGATAACACTTTTTTTCAGCACAAAGTCTACTTGGCTGAAGAAATCTGACAACACATGACCTAAAAAATATATATGGCTGGCAATCAATCACTTCATCCAGTAAAAGGCCAGCCCCTCTTTTACACAGTGAGGACTTCTAGTGTCCTAAGATGTGTGAAGATCCTTCCCTTGAATCGGAACACCCCTCAAGTTTACTCCTTGAGGCTGAGCAACAGATTTGCCCACACTCATCTGTATGGGTGAGTAACACCAATCTTAACTTAATAATTGTTTTGCTAGCTCTAATATAATTGCCTCAATATAATTGCTTAAATATAATTGCTTCAGTATTGCTTCCAAAATAGTATACTATGATAGCAGCTATAACTATCCATGCTTTGTAGCAAATAATTCTGATTAAGCTATTTTTGTCTAATTATTATCATAATTATAATCATTAAATAATTTAAATAAATCCTTTGGTTTATTTATATAATTGTATTTGCTTTGTCATCCTTAATCCTGCAGAAAAAAAGTTCCATAAAGTTTCAATCACAGAAATATAATTCTTTAGACATAAGTCTGGGGTTAGGATTGGATCCAGTCCCACCTAGATTCCTCTCTGAGGAGTTAAAAAGCAAGGGGGTCCTTTCTGTGCCCTGTGACTCAGTGGGAGGGCTTCTTTAATAAACTTTGTCTGAAGCTCCTATTCTACCTATGACAATCTCATAGGAGCAGAACAGAGAGAGAATCACCTCCCTCGACCTGCTGGCTACACTTCTTTTTATGCAGCCCAAGATACAATTGAGTTTATGGCTGCAAGCAGACATTGCTGGCTCATGTCCAAAATGCCCAGTGGAAATACAGATTTGTATTTTCCTTGGGTAGTAGAAAAAATGTATTACAGTTCTCAGTGTAATGGATTTTTCTTAAAAGAGTATTTTGGATGTGACAGGTTTCTGCTGGGTCATTTGGCCAATGTCTCTGCATTAGAGGAGGAAATATTTTATTATTTCTAAGCCAGGTCTCACACAGTGGTGTAAATTGGCTTTGAATCTTTCACTGAGGCTGATTGTATACCTGCCCTTGGCAATCTTTTCCAACATTCATCTGCTATAACTGAAGGGTTTCCTTTCCCACCGTACTTTTCCCTTGTCAATGCTGATTTTCAGGCTGAAGTTTCAGACAAGTATTCTTTGTTTCTCATCAAAATGAAAATAGGAATTATGTAATATCTGAATGGCATTTATTAATTAAAAAACCCCATTAACTTACTTTTGTTTCTAATAGTTGTTTGGTTTTGGTTTTGGGCTGGGTTCTTTTGATGATGAACCATTTATTTTCTTAAAAAGAAAACACTAGTTATTAAACTCTGCCTTAGTAAGCACCTAATTCAGATTAATGCAGCTATTTCCAAATAGGTCACTCAGGGGAGAAATTCAGACAACCAATAAAAGCTTTCAACTAAAGAACATTGTTCTTTACAAGAGCCAAAACTAAACTCAGCATTATAATGGTGCTTTGTGAAAATTAAAAATGTTACATCAGAAATATTACCTAAAAGAAATTTCTTCCCAAAACACTGTTTTTAGCAGGAAAGTGATTCCCTTCTGATTCCCGTGCTACTGCCCATCAGTTCCTTTTAACAACAGCCTTATTCATTCATTTTAAGAAAAAAACAAGTTGTCATATAGCTAAATATTCTAGAAATGAAAGCGCTTTTTCTACATGAGATGTTATTATCATCTATCTATAAAGCACATTTGTTTTCTTCGGCCCAAAGTAAAGCTTTCTCCTTTGCTAGTACAAGGGCTGTCTTCTGAGTAATTTGCTTCAGACACACTATTTCATCACTACCTAAATTTTTTACCTATGTTATTTTCTCTTCCATCAATCTCTAAATGTCAAAACTCAAATTGGTTACTGTCTCTACTGCTTTCAGACAAGATAGCTCAATTTAATCCTCTGTCCCTAGAAGGAAGAGAGATGTTTCTAGAACAGAAAGACACATAAATAGGGAAAAAAGAAAAAGCAAAAAAAAACCTACCAATCCTTCAAGATAGAAACCACAGGATCTTAATATTCAGTAGAAAAAGTCAGCAAGATCATACTTTTCCACCTTCTGCCTCTGTACTTTATGATCTTAGAATATACCAGCACAATAATGAAAGACAGCTGATGAGCAGACTTCCTTGCAGCAGGCACTCTGATATTTCCAAACTTTTCTAAATTAAATCTGTGTGAAAATAAAGGGGGTATTTGCTTAATGTCTCAAAAATCAAAAGTTTTGAGAGAAATAAGAATTTGAAACCTGATAGCTAATAAAATATATATATATATACATATAGGTATACATAAATTTGAGGTTATGGCACTTGAATACCAAGACGCTTTTGGCTTTTATTGAGACATAGGAACAATGTGAGCATTTACCTGTGTCTCCCCTTTTTAGCAAACCTCTCTTTAATACTCTCTTCCCTCACTTTTTACTTTTGATAGCATAACCTCTGAAGCTGTATCAGAACTTACCAGGTTTCTGTTTGCAGCAGAGTTGGCTTACTGAAGATGTAAAATATTTCAGAAAGAGCTAGTGTATGGTAAAAGGCTCTGATGGTTCAGGCTACTGACAATGAAGTGTGCCTATACAATATGAACAGTAACTCGAGGAGAAATTTTAATACAGCAAAGATATTTTTAAAATATCCTAAATATATGGTTACCTAAAGAATCTGTACATTATCTAATCTTCAGTATTACTCCATTCACCCTAAAATATTTCATGAACCACAGGATCATGTTACAGTTAGAAGCAACCTAAGAAGAAGCAACTAATCTTCCTTTTCTTGGTATTGTCACCATGATTATTCTGTTTCTTCAAGTTCTCACAAAACATTATCTACATTCGATGGAATTGTGTCTACTTTTTTTAATGAGTTTTGGTCACACTACTCTAGTCCCATTGCCATGGTAGGTGAGTAATTATGAAAATTGCAAAATTAAAACCCAGAGGTGGAAGTGGTTTGTTTCTTTCAGTTTGGTTTGTTTTTTTTGTTTGTTTTTTTTTTTTTCTGTAAGTTGCTATAGTGCATGTCTGCAGGAGTGGTTTTCTATCATGTGCTTTTTTAATGTGATGGATTAAAAACTGAAAGGTTGGAAAAAAAAAGAAAATAGGAACCTAGATGAAGAATTGGTTTGAGGAAGGGAAAGCTCTTGTTTTAGGCTAAAACTTTAAGCCAAGCTGTTGTTTTAAGCTGAAAACATTAAGCCAAAGACAACCTTAAAATGTGTTTACTAAAGGATCAGATTTACACCGTGTGATGAATGAGATGAATTTGACCTGCAGTTTAGGCTTGTCAGGGAACATCAGGATATTGAGAGACTGGGAAGTTTAATAGAGTCTTCATTTCCCCATGGATAACTAACCCTCATCCTATTTCTGGGTGGTAGTAGTTGTCGTTGTTTCAGTATTTTGTGCAGTTGATTAATGAGTTTCAAATCCTGATCTCTACTGTTTCTTTCCAACTCTCCCCAGCTGGAGGCAGAAGACATGAGAAGAAAACTCTGTTGGGATGGGTAAATCACACAAAATATATTACAGAAGTGACAGAATTTATATAAGGATCTCGAATCCATCTCCAGCTGGATTATTTTTTAAGGAATGGTAGTACCTGGAAGTCAAATAATAGCAAGAAAACATTTCACTATATATAGTTTACATGAATACACACAGTCATTAAAACTCAGAGCTAATGGAATCCTGAAATGGCAAATATAACAGCCTGGATCTCATCAATATAGATTTCAGATACCTGTTATAGCTGATACATTTAATTTAAAATTTAAATTTCATCTGGATAACTTATTCGTTTTTGGTAATTTTTTTTACATAGTTCTTCACAATTAGTATCCATGGACATACCTATGAACTTATATAATATTTTCAACTACTTTTTTTTATTATTTTAGGCTCAGTGAAACTAATAAATATTAAAACAGTTGTCTTCCAGAGCATGAAAATGTTGTAATTGCATATGCAAAAATTTCATTAACAGTTGCTATAGTAATTAAAATCACTATCCAGGGAAAAAACTAATGCATTAGATTGAGATGAAGCCTTACTTCCAAAAGTGATATATATCACTCCGTTGTGTGATGTATATTTCTGCAGTTACAAAACAAATGGTTAATACATGCTACCATATCTTCCTGATGAAAAAGCATTCTTTTGATCAATTCATTTTATGTGTAATAGTTAACACACTCTAAAATCTAGTGAAAATGTAGCACTTAGTAAGGAAGAACTTCATTTCACTGATCACCAGCTCATCTTCCAAAGATGAGATTGTAAATTAAAATTTAAAGCTCGGATGAATCCTGTATAGCAAAACTTCAAGACACAAATCATTCCTTTTTTCTTAGGCTGCATAACTTCTCTCTTTCTGTCTTCTTCCTCTCTGTCCCAGATTTTCTGTTCTTCTCTCTCTTCACTTCCAATTAAAATAACTCGCTTCTCACAAATGCCAACTACCAATGTTTTAAAAGATTGCTCAATTTATACATATTAAACTAAAGAGGCAATTTTTTTTCTCTGTATGTAGACCAAAGTAAAGAATTTTGTACCTAAATTTTGCCAAATTCTTCCCAGTTACAATTGCTGGTCCAGTAAAAAATGCTGTCTTTATCTACAGCCTTGACTGTGTTCTAATGTTAGAACAAAATAGTTTTAATGGAGTATCAGATAAATTTCCATTAGGTCCAGTAGGGTTCTAAAGTATAAATGCTGGTAAGAAGATATGTCTCCATATCCATATGTAAAATTATCTAAACAATACATAATCTAAAGAAGCCTCTGAGAAGCATCCTAAAGTATGACAATTACAGTGAACATTTATGGCAAATGCAGGTATTCAAAAACAGGTATTCAAATACAGGTATTCAAAATAAACAAAGATTTTCTGATTCTTGAAATTTGTAAAGAAGATAATTTGTTATCTGTAAAGATAAATTCTCCCTTGGAACATTCTGGATACATTGATGAAAAGCACAATAGAAATTTTCTTATTATATATTTTTGAATGGGTCAATATGCATCCAACATTTAAAGATCAACTTGCAATTTAGTTATTGCAAATAAATGTTTGATTTAAGCTACTGATATAATCTATTTATTATATCAGAAGGTTAAACACAGATTTCCACAGTACTATTTAGCATTAATTATTAATTTTTCAAGCTTAATAGTACCCTTTTTTGATTAAGATGATAGATGAAAATTGAGTAAAATTTCAATTTAATTAGTCAGTAGTTAATATTTGGAAAGCACTTAGAAAAAGTCAAGCATCACACATGTACATATACAGTTAGGAACTCGATTCAGTAATTTCTCATCACTCATCGTTCTTCTCACTGAACATTTCAAAAATTCCTTGGAAACCTTCCCCTTTATCTACTTTCTTACTTGTTCCTCAGTTACAAATCTTACATGGAATACTATACCTATCGTTCTGTTTCGAAGGCAAGGAATATTTAAGAAAACTCTTGTTAAATAACATAGGATAGACACTTGTATGTGAACAAGTGCTCTGAAAGCTTGATAAGCAAGCTTATGAAAACACAAAAGCAAACATTTTTTAATGATCATTATTGCCAATATTGCCAAGATTATTTGCTAGGTAGAAGCCTTTAATTAGATGAAGAAGGACAATTCTTGGAGAATGGCAAGAAGTTTGCTTTTCTTCAGCAAAGATTTTTATACATATCCACCTGAAAAAAAGACCAGAGTTGGCAAGAATTTCCAAACCCATACAGGCATCCCAAATAATCTCCAAACATTTCCATCTATTCTTAAACTGATGTCATTCACGTTGGAAATAATGTACAGTACAGGGATCCTATGGAAAAGTCCTAAACTCTATGTATTACAAAAGCTGACTACTAATCTCAGGCACAGATGTTACACAGCAGGTTATCAGTATCTGTCACCAAACCACATGCAGGTCAAACAGAATATATATGCTTTCAGACACTTGTATTTTCTCCTGCTTTTTGGAGCTGTTTATTAGTTCATATACTGGATTTTTAAAAATAATTTCTGAAGTGCTTAAGGCTTCTTAAGCATTGAAAAATGAACCTATAAAGATGCTTCTGGATTCATTCAGTCCATTCAGAAACCAAGGCATTAGTAAATTAAATGGTACTGAAAGGAATGTATGAGGTGTTTAGTATTCTCTACCTAGGAATCTAAGCAATGGCATTTTTCAAATTAAAGAGAAGCATTTATGAATTATAGGGAAGAATTTCTGAGGTTTTAATTTCTTTTTTTGTTTGTTTCAAAACAGAAAGACAAATTATTGAAGTCAAACTTTAATGTAAAATACACTTACTGGAATGGAAGAAGTAGGAGAAAGAACCTCTGAGACTACAGATGCTATTTGAGTCTTAAAGTTTTTTGGAAACTGAAAAATTAAATCAACCCAAAACCTTAAATATGTATTCTAATAATAATAATTGTCTAACCTCTAGCCTTAAGTAAGTCAGTAAATAGGGTATTCACTGATCGATCCCATGAACTCATTCATTTGCCTCAGTAATTAAAACAAACTCTATCTTCTATGTAGTGTTCTGAAAAGTTACATCAAAGGTGTAGTTTAGTTTGTAGTCTACACACCTCCTACTGTTACATAAAATTATTCCGGAGCATTGAACTTAAAAAAAACTTCCAGTTGTTCAAGTACAACAAATGCAGAGACATTTTTGCATCACTTTATTTATTCTGGCTGTTGGCCAAATTAACTTGTAATTCTAAAAAAACCCACAGCAGCCAAAGCAAAATAATTAGAAGTGGCAACATCTCACTCTAAATTGCAATCACAGCACAAGGTGCTAAAATTTGTAAACTCAAGCTTATTCTATCATTTGTTTCTATAAATGCTATTTTTTTTAAGAAGAAAAGTTTGATTATAGAAAATCAAGCTACATTCCAAGCATTTTGTTTGGCAGAGATGAAAATAAAATTATTTTAAGTTTACATTTGTCTGCATACTTCCAAAACTGTCTTGGAATTTCTGCTTTATTCTGTAAGAGAAGAGAAAGAGTTTCAGGTACTCCTGGGTTATGGTGGCTCTTGGAGACTGGATGTCTGTGCATTAATACAATACAAGAAAACAGTAAAGAAGAATTCTGTAAGTACAACAGGTATTTTTACTGAAATAATAACTTGCAAAGAGAAATAAATCATAGAAATGTGCATTCTTTTATTGCTACTGTGACTTAATAGAACTGTAGCTATGTTTTTTATATATTACTTTTAAAGATATTTGTAATTTTTTGGCGTCCTGATGACCAGGTAGCTAAGATGTAGCTTTGCGTGTGTATATGTTGGATCTTATAATTCTGGCAATTATACTATCCACATTGAATGAGATATCAATCACTAAAAAGATAGTGATGGTCAGGCATTGCTAATAGGCTGCTCAGGGAAACGGTTGAACCACCATCCCTGGAAGTGTTCAGAAGGCATTTAGATGTGGCACTTGGTGGTATAGTTTAAGAGATTCTTAAAGTTGTTGTGTTTATCAGGCAGCTTTCTCCTCCTATTGTCATAAAGTCTTCCCTGTGGAGCAGAGAAGACCTCAAGGCTTATTTTTTCAGAGAAGGAAAAATGAAGAATGCTTCTTCAGTCCAGGAGGACTCTGAAGAGTATATGCTTGCTCCAATTACTGATTCATATGCTTGCCTGGGTTGTGCTCCCTACCCCCAGCAGTGCTTTTACATAGCTAATTAAAGAAGCAGCCCTAGCAACAAGGGTCAGAATCTTATTTCACCACCCTGTTGTAGAATCCCACATAGTAGGCTACAGAGTCATGTTCCCATTGTCTCCCTGTAATTGCCACTGACTTTTTTTTGTAAAAGAATGGAATTCACTGGTAGTGGAGAGTGGAGAACAGCTGAAGTCTGGAATAGCTGATGATTATTTCTTAGTGGGTCAGTTGTTTGAGTGTCCCCCAGCTGAAGGTGGCAAGTAGGTGGTAGAGAAGCTCACGTTTTGGACTGGTGCATGTTTCAGGGACCTTACAAAAAGTGTGTAGCTCCCTTTACACCATCATTATTGTCATATTCAGGCAATGAACTTTGAAGGCTCTCTGCAGCTTTTATGCTGTGCATTCCTTAAACCTTTGTCCAGCAAGAGCCAGAATTGGTGAATGTAAATTTTCATCCTTAGCTACAGCAGAAAAACTACAGCATAAATTAAAGAAAAAAAATCTCCAGATTAGTCTAAATATATCTTTATGCAAATTTAATTGAAGCAAACAAATACATGCCAAAATGTATCTATGTGGTAATGCAAGGTAAGGAAGTGATAGTCTTTCAAATGATCCGTAATTTTAAATATGCTTTTTATTTTTCCCATTAACTAATGTTAAATGGGAAAACTTAACATAAATATTTTGAAAATGCATGTAATTTATTTGATTGACAGTAATGGCTTCTTTGGAATCAACCTAGTCAAGTGAATCAAT
>WBNO01008606.1:16420-35530 GCA_013400575.1 Peucedramus taeniatus | reverse complement strand
CATTAAAATGGAATGTTTTCAACCAGTGTCAGAGCCAATTTCTTCTTTCAGCTCAGAGTCCAGAAAACCCTTTTTGACATGGCCCTCAAATTCAAAGGATTTATATATATATATGTAAAAAATACTGAATTTTACTAAGCTATTCCCTCCACTGCATGTTCTTTTAGTTTATATTTAATGCACAGCAATCATAACAACTTCTGCAACTTTTTCAAGTCAAAGTGACAGCAACTGCCTCAGTTAAATAACTTAAAGCAAATAAGACAGCTTCAAAGACCACAGAACATCTTATTCACCTGATTCTTCTGATTGTTCTTCTGATCCCAATCTATTTTTCACTGCTTCTATAGCCTTTTCTACTGCATCCTTTTGCAATTCCTCTCTTTTTTTTATTGATTCTTTATATTGTTGAATGAGTTGGTCCATATCAAGAACCTGAAATGATTTGAAAAAATACAAATATCACAGAAGACAAATATAGCATCTGATCCAACTTCTATAAAATAAAACAATTTTGGAAACGCCCTGCAGATTTCAGAAAAAATTACATATAATTCAAGTGCAGGGTTGGGGTTTTTTTTGAAAAGAAATTATTTTTAACTTGCATTTATATTTAATGATCTTAGATACAAAAGTTATTCATAACATTCTAATGCTAAGACAACTGCAATGTAAGAGGGTACATAAAAGTATTCTTGATCTGTAGCTACTTGTATAAAAAACGAATTTCACTAAAATCCTGTTTCCTCTGTAATCCCTATATTTGTAATGTGAATTTTAATAACATGACAAGAATGTGCTTAACTGATTGCCAAGCCCCAGCTGATATGCTGCTACCTAATACATTTATGAACCTACCTTTCCTTTATAATTGTGTGCAATTACATTACAAATAGTTGTTCTTCCAGAGAATGGAGGACCAAATACGAATACTTTACAAGGAGAAACTGGCATTGGAGGTAAGAGGTAAGGCCGTGGATTTGACACAAATTTTTTCAGTGCCTCTTGGCATGACAGTACGTACATTTTACCTAGAAAACTTAAAACAGAAGAGAAGCTGGCAGATATAGACATCTCATTAAATAGATATGAAAATTAAGAGTGTCAAATTCCACTAACCTGACAGCAAACTCTGGATTTCCCATTACAATGTCCCCTTCCTTTAGAGCCACGGGACACACTTGTCCCCACCTGCTCCTACGCCATCGGTATCTGGGTGCTATCAGCTTGTAAGATGACAGAGGCCGTAAAAGTTCATCCTGTTTATTAAAATAGCAATAACTGCAAGTGTAATTTATTGTCTGAAGCTACATATGCCTTTTTATTAGACTTTTTTTGAAATCTTTTGTTGGAAAATAAGCAAACTTAAAAAGAAAAACACATTATGCGTTTTTGAACATTTAAATACAAATTATTTATTTCAAAATTGTAGGACAATTTTAAAGAGAAATTACTTCATTTTTCAGGTCTGTTTAAAAGAAATAGTACTTAAAATAGTTCCTGTAGGCTTTACTTATTATTTTTAGAAATTTAAAATTATAAAGATCCTTTTCATACCCTTCTGAAGGGTATGAAAAAAGGACTATTATCTGCATCAGGGAATAGCAATATTAAAATATCTATTTCAGCCATGCAGAAATATAATATGATAGGAATAAGTTTAATAGCCTTTATACAGAATGTGAATAGTGAGTGAATCCTAAAGTCATGATGACTCTAAATTCAAAATAGTATGGACAAGTGCTGGCTGTGAGGAACTTCAGAAGAACTTTCAGAACCAGCAAAGGCAGGCATTAAAATAGCAGTTTTACACAAAAAGTTACAAATTTTCACTGACTGTCACTACTCAGAAATAGATCCCTCTCTGAAAGCATTTTTTCAATGCCCAAGAGCAGTCAGAAAACCAACTTGAATGTTACGAATGTTGAGCACGGAGAGAATAGAAGATAAAGATTTATGTTTAAATTGTTTAAATATTGCCCTCGTCTTTACTACATTCCTGCTGCCCTAATTTCAGAAAGGACACAGCAAAATTGGGTAAGCTTCAGAAAAGGGTAATATAATTGATCAATCCCACAACAAGCTTGTTGTGTAAGAAGGAATCAAAATATACAGACTGGAATTCTTCAGTATAGCTACGTAAGAGCAGGACAGAAGTCTGAAATAATGAGTTATTAGAGGGCAGATGTAGAGAACCAAACTATTCACTGACTTTTGCGTACTGGAGGACACTGAGCTAAAACCCTGCAGGTTTAACACAAAGGGAAGCAATTCTGTGCATAATTTTCAGTTACCATGCAGAACTCTTTGCCCTGAATACTGTGGTTACTAAAAGCTTACACACAAACTAAAACAAAGATACAAACTAACTAAATAATAAATACAGATGACCTCTGACACAGAAAGTCTTTCACTTGTGAATTTGTTAAGAACTGAGAAAACAGACAAGTGAAGAGAAGGGTATTTCTCAGAAAATGTGGGGTCTCCCCATTACACTTCCATTCATATATTCAAAGTTTGTTTAAGAAATAGGAAAGATGATCACAACTAAATACAGATGACAACACTCATGCAAAACTTCTGGTTTTCAGGTTTATTTGGAAGGGACACAAATTATAATTACCATGATTCAGCAAAATTCAGCAGTAACTTGTCATGTTTCTAATTAATTACAGGAAAATAGAACGAATGTAATCTCAGTTAGGCAGAATGTTGCTATATTTGGATTAGCATGTTGATTCTTATTCAGGAAAAGAGTAGACTGAGCTAAGAGTCAGTTGCTAAGATTGTTGTCCTTTGGCTAAAGTTTCTTTATTTCCTTGGAAGGAATTAATTTTTCCTCTATTGCTAAAACAAACATTTTGTTCAAAGTTTTATTATAATCATTACCTGTTCATTTGAAAATGACAGATTTTTTTATTTTCATACTTCTAAAGTAGATTTCAGTCCCAGAATGACCTTAAATTCTCATTTCTGAAAGGTCAATGCTTACAAAATGCCCTTACTGCATGGTAAAACAAACTGGTTGTTGTGAAACAAAGATGTTATAATACAAGCTTACAGCAGAAAAAAAAAGTAATTCTAGTTATTACAGTCAATCAGACTGTAGAAAAGCACACTTACATTTTGCTTTCCCTCCAGCGTTTCTTCTTCTTCACTTTGGAGTCTGATTATAGGAGCTGCATTTTGAACTTCCATAGACTCAAGTCGGCCTACCACTGTCTGAAAATAAAGTAAGTCTTGATTTAATACCAATCAGGGCTGCTTTTGTCTTCAGAAGGGCTCCTAAAATCTATTTAAAATTGTAACTAACTTATTATATATATAATGGCTACATAAACACCAAGGCCCAGTTTCTAACTCAGACTCATGCTAGTTACTGAGCTGAGTTTTAAGAAACTGGTTGACACAGGCAGTGCAAAAGGCCAAATCACAGCCCTTCTGTCTCCTCGTTATCCTGTGAATCCCAAGCCTACTAAAGGACAATACTGTGAAGGTTCTCCCAAGGTAGTGCAAGTACTCAGAGGAGCTCCAATTGGAAAAAGAGGCAAATCTCTTTGGGATATCAGATTATGTACATTCAGAAGCAATACAACTTTGGGTAGTTTATTTTGAAAATATTTAAACCAAATGTCTACCAATGAAAATCAGATTATATCAAGTTTATTTGAAGTGTTTCCTGAATGTAATATTGATTGAATGCAAATATTCTTGAAATGAAAAAGCAAATCCTGTCACATTTGGGCTAGTTTTATTATAGTTATAATATATATTATATATTATATATTATTATAAGGCCTTTGCCTTACTGGTAGGTAAAATGGTTGGACTCATAACATAACTTGATTTCATTTACTATAAATTTTGTGTTGTAACGTTCACAAACAGATCATAAATGAGGAAATTGTATGTTTTAATGCTGCAAAATTACTGTGGTTTTTTTTTCCCATAGGACCATTCTTGGTAGAGTTAAGCATACACTGAAATAATTAACTTAGAGAATTGTAATAATACAATTTATTTCAAACAGAGGAGAAAAGGCAGGAGAAGTTCATTTCCTACCTTGTCAAAAACAATCTCCTACTTAATTTTCAACCCTATACTCTAGGTTCTGATTTGAAGCAACTTTTAGTTGTGAGGCAGAGGATAAGATTATTTATCTTCAAAATTTACCATTGTAGGTTTTTTAACAGGGAGAACAAGTTGCTCTGTTACAAGCTAAAAATCTAGACGCAAGTACTCAGCAGAATTCTTACAAGAATCAAGGGTCTTCTATTACATTGCAAAACAATATCAAACTTAATAAAATTATATTCCATTATACAAAATATATTTTAGACACAAGTATCAAATAAACCAGTTTTGTAAACATATCATACTGAAAATGTTTTCATTTCTTATTATATTTTACATTAATTCAGATCAGAAAAAGCACTGGAAACCAGATGGACATAATACAAAAGTTTGTAGCCTGTCTGAAAATATTCTCATGTAACATATATGTAAGCCTGCGGGCAGAGCAGTGAATCTTACAACTAATAGAGGAAGGAAAGCAAGTACTTCAAAAGTCATGTTTTCTAACAGTAAATGAATCCATTTTAAACACAACTTAAAATTTTGCCAACAGGAAAATAATCCAGAGAATTGAGAAATTATTTTTTAGTGGAGGTTAACTTAGCTTGTGCATAGTTTACTTACTTCCAAGACATGATCTGGTTGCTGACTTCCATCCACTTCAATAAGATATCGACAATCCTGGGAAGCCAAAAATCCCTGTTAAAGAACATACCAGTCAACTGAGTATAGTTAACCAGGTAATGACACAGAGGCTCATTCTCTTCCTATACATATCAAAGTCTGGACTCCTGGGAACTTCAGCAAAATCAAGATTCATTGTATTAATGGCTTATAAAATCTTCTGGAGATTAACTTTTATTTGATGACAGATAAATACAGAGGTAATTCCAAAACTGGAGTTACAATGGGTTCAGAAGATAGCTAGATGTCTCAGCTCAAATGCAGGAGAGCTAAAAAATATCAAGATAGAGTAACATTTTGTGTATGAATTCGACTTTTAATTGCCTAACTACCTTAATTTTTTGCTGAAAAACGAAGACAATCTTAATTAACACATTTCTTGGAAATGCCAGTCACGAGTCCAATGTTTAAATTTTGGTTCTGACTCCCAATTCCTTTAAAATTTGGACCATATATTTTACTTTTCTTGTTTTAAATTTTCACACTAGCAAATAATGTCTTAGACCTAAAAAAACAGCCCATGTCGGTTGTTAATGCTTCTCTCTGAGGACTGAGAACACTCACTCCATTCCTGACAAATGCTGGTTTAACCTCAAGCCTAAAATGGCCTATTGAAGGTGACTTTATAACTTTGCAGGTAATCTGTTCCAGTTTGTCACTACATTTATGGTCAAAGCTCATTTCCTGGCTCATTTAATCTAGTCTGTCTTCTATACTGTAAATTAAATCATCTGCTCTATCTTTGGTAGAAACAGATAAAAACTAATCAATTCTTTCTAATACTCCTCTAAAGACAGGATAATAGTTTGCATTTCTCTTAATATGGTCTTACAGTCTTACTAGTACACTCATAGTATTTGAGTTTAAACAACAGCATCTCATTTATAGACTTAGTTTTGACTAAATCCCTACAGATGGCAGATTGTCTGAAGTACTGAGGTCTAGCCAATTACTTCACATGTTGCAGTTGTTCATTAGGTTTCCTTCCTCACATTTATTTCAGGTAATTTTAATCCCAACAATTTATCAAGACATCGAAGTGTGTTGTCCAAAGTTCGTTCTTACACACTTTTTGTTTCAATGTCAATTTCATCAACTCAATCTCTACCTGGGCCAATTGATGAAACCCTGTGTTCTTTTAATGCATTAGTGGACCACTAAGCATCTTCACCAATCCATTCATCGCTAGTGAGCCCTAAGTGTTCTTTTAATGCATTAGTGGACCACTAAGCATCTTCACCAATCCATTCATCGCTAGTGAGCCCTAAGTGAACCCTACCAACTAGTGGAATGTGTTGAAACTGCTGAAGTGTGGTATACATACTAAAGTTATTTAATCTAAACAACTTTCCATTAGCTCACTTACAAGAAATCCATGTGATATTGTGTAATGATTAAAGATACCACATCTTTTGTTTTCCCCTTCACAGCAGTAACAAGTTTGTTACTCCAGCAAGACCATTACACCACTTTTACACAATTTTATCTACAGGTTTAACTAAGTCATAGGGAAATTGAAAGGTATAAATAGTAATTGTCAAGTGGGCATCTAACATGAGGATTTTGCAGTTGCTTGTACTAAGAGATTAACAACAAAAAAAGAAAAAACAAAACCACCACCAACAAAAAACACAACAAAACAAAAAACATACAGTAATTCCACTCTCCTGAACACAACAGGGAAAGAAAATGTCATAGCTTCTGAAATTAAATAAGTGGTAAAACAAACTAATGGGCTAATTACTGTGTATATAAATCTGCAGGCAATGAAGCAGGTGAGAAAGGGAATCTATTGGAGTGGAAGACAATGGATGCAGATTACTTATGGGACTGCATTCTGGAATGGACTCTGGTAATGGCAATGAAACAATGAAGTCTTCAAATATTCACTTACTAGATTTAGAAAGCATTTGTGGTGGCAGGCATGGTTTCACTTTTAAAAGTCAAAACTGAGTACTCAATCTTGACTGCAGAGTAGAAACAACACCTACAGATGACAACTTTGTATCACTGATTTCAGAATAAATTTCAGAATGTGGAGATATGTTGTAGCATGACCATCTCAATACAACAAATCTCAAGCTAAAAAAAACAATCAAAACAGTGTCAGATACTTTAAAAATCTTTTGTTATGCATAATCATATTACTTTGCTTTTCTTACTTCTAAAGGAGGAAGCACTATATCTTTGTATAATCCAATTCTTTTTTCTGCATTTTCAAGAAAATCTTCAGGCCTCTGCACTAATGGATGAAAAGATTCTGATTTCTTACGTGGACCTTCTCCAGTCTGCAAAACAAAATTTCAAGAAACAGAAATAATGTGTTAAAATAATTTTTGTCTTCATCAAATTTTAAAAAAGTAGCTTTGGAGAGTATTGCAATGAGTATTACTCCCATGACTGCTGACCATGATCATATTCTGATGAAGTGTAATTTCTATTAATAGAGAGCAATGTGCCTAGAACTTGTATTGATAAAGACTCTGGCCCCTATTAAAAAAATTTGATCTGAATTCAAATCTAATATCTTCATGAAGAAAAAGAAAATCCATTTGTAGTAGAGTAACATCAAAACCAGAAAACAAGCTAGTGTCTTGCAAATATTAGTAAAAAGTTGCTACAATAAACAAAAATTAAGAACTCTTTTATTTGTCTAGATCAAGAAACAGGCAGTATAGAGCCACCCTTCTCCTCCTGATACACTTATAACTTATGGTAAGAAACAGATCAGTGAATTTTGAGTCAAAAACTGAGTCCAGGTTAAGCTATACAATGATCAATATTTGCTGTCATTTAAACCTACTATTTAAGTGTTACCCCACATCTCTTAAAGCAGGACAGAACCAGAATTAAGATTAAATAAATTCATAACATAGTACAGTGATATTTTTGAAGATCGGAATTTTTTCTGCTTTGTCTAAACTACATTGTAATATTTTGCACTGTTTAGAAATTAGCAATACTTACGTCTTCTTCTTCTTCTTCTTCTTCTTCTTCTTCTTCATTCTGCTCTTCATCTTCTTCTTCATTCTCTTCTTCATCCTGATCTTTCTCTTTCTTAAGCTTGTCAGTAGCTTTAGGATCCCACTGGCTCCTCTGATATATCACCCCTGAATCAGGGTTTTGCCTTTGTCCTGATATTCTTTGGCGTAACTCATTATCTGGACACTAGCAAGGAAAAATTAAAAGGAAGTTGTGTTTATTGTACTGCTATAACATCTTTTTTGGAGAGACAAAATTTCTCTAAATTGGTCTACTAATAACAGTACTTCATTACTGCCACAGTTATCCAGACTCTCCCTTCTTCCTTTGTTTTTGATCTAATGAAAATTGTTACAACTCTGACATATCTGTGAAAATGCCTTCAATCCACTGAAATCAAAAGCAAAGTTATTTCTCTGACTTTGGGGCAAGGATTTTTAATGTGCATTTAGCTTCAGTCCTTTTCCCAAAGGAGATGGTGTTACTACAGGAAGTCAAGAATTTAATTTTTCTTTCTGGTTATCACTTTTCTATTTGTATTGATGCATGTGAATCTGTACAACACATATTCTCAACAACAGGGATTTCTCACTACATAGTATTAAAAAAAAGACAGACTTTCAAAAAAAATCAAATCTGTCTGAAAAGCAGGACAAAAATATGTTTCATTGATGTTTTAGGATCTTTCTGAGACCAGAGAAAAAAGGTTTGAAGTAGGCATTCATCAACCTTCATTATGCATGTTCAAGCAAATTAAGTCTTAAAAGTATGGGATTAAAACAAACCCTGAGTTAAATCTGCAACATGATAGAGTAGGTCCATACCCAGAGGCTTAGCATCTGACAAAATACATAGATGTGCCAACTAGAATCAAAATCCCAATGAGAATGGAGCACACCACCAGAGGCTGACTATTCAGAGCTGTCTCAGCAGCCTATACTGCACATTCAAAGTAGAAGACAAAAATAATCTAGTTGATTACAAATAAAACATTGCTAGGGTAAGGGCCTGAAAGTGTGTTCATGACTATGCATACGGTTATTTTGTTGGATGGAGTCTGACACAGCTCAGTGTGGGCCAGCTAGAACCCTCCCCAGTGAACAGCTGGGCACAATCTGGACAATGGCACAAGCCTTGGGCCTTTCCCTGTGGGCAGTTTGGGCACCGCCACCCCATTCTGACTAACAAGACAGTTTAGCAGGGTTTGGCCAAAGCAGTTGGCCTGATGTCTGAAGAGTCCCTCTTGCCTTGTTTTACTTACTAATGTGGACATAGCAAGCAAGTCCATTCTTTTAAGTTACTTTGAGAAAGTCCTCCAAATCCCACACTAACAATGGTTTATGTTTCCCTGGTTATATCAGAGTCACTTTTGTAAAAAAACTGTCTAATGTATGTCACATCACTGCTCATGAAGAAATTAAGATTTGCAAACAAGATGAATTAATAATGAAGCAGTTTCACAATTAGTGACTGGAAAATAAAACTATTTACTTTCTAAGTTCCATACGTGAGAAGTTTCTTCCTGCATTACACAAGTGGCATAGGTACATGTGTCCAAATTCCCACAATAATCATGTAATTCATAGCTTCTCTTTCCTGAAAACCTGTATCTTCTAATTGGTGGAGATGTAAAAAACTTTAACTGCTGATGAAGTTTTAGTACATGTTCATTATTCTACCTCAGCAATGCTTATAATGGAACAAACCAGTGAAACTCTATTTCAGTATAAAAGAGAAGAATTCATAATTCCTCAATAAATTCTATATTCAAGTATACAGAGGAAAATATTATATTTGGCATGCATAGCATATGAGTCTACTAATAATTAGGAAGAATACTAGGAAGTTACTGAAGAAGACACTACCTTAATGTTAATCAGGAAATCCGGTTTTAATTTTAGATTCATTATTTTCTCTATTTGTTGTGGAACAGTCATGTATTCCTCTGAGAGACAAGGAAATCCAGTAAGAACATAACCTGCCAAATACATTTAATTGAACATATTTTAAGAGGATTTGCCAATTATAGAGTTAGTTATACTTATCTCCTTTAAACAATACATGTCATGGTACAATTTTAAACCATGTACATGACACAACACTGCTAAAAAAACCTGTGCACCCATATCTGCTTCAGATGAAATACAGACAAAAAAAGTGTATTGTTTTCAGCTTTATAGAGTACTCTCAACAGCTGTTAATTAAAAACATGTAGACATTAAAGACTATACTCAGACTACCCGCTTTATGTGCCTAGCTCAGACATTTTAGCGCCTAAAAAGTAAGAAGCTTTCAGTGACCAGTTTTGCCACTAAAAGACTTTATGAAAGGCACTGTAAAAAGTAGCCACTCTGTAGCAATGTATCTGAACAACTTAGACTACAGCCTGCACCAGCTACTTCGCTTGTAACTGTTCTTACCAGAATTTTCTCAGGGCTCTCTGGAACTCATCAAGGTTACTAAGACATAAACTGTGCTAAAATAAGAAAGAAGAACCTAAGAAACTGAATTCCAAGGCCACAAGAAGAAGGTAACAGAGAGCTGTGAGCTACCTGGACTGCAACCAATCACATATTCTGAGAAGTGCATGCAAAACGCGCGGACAGGAAAGGCACCAATAAGAAATGCATGATCAGCGTGTGCAATAGAGTTAGAATGTATAAATAAGTGAGTAATGTAAACAATAAATGGCTTCTGATTAATCATATTGATTAGTTGTCCAGGAATCCTGCATTTCCCACACCACTCAATGATTTAAAGCATTTAAACTAGGAGTCTAAGCTTTTTACACAACTTTTAAATGTTTTAGCTTCTAACAGAGGGAGTCTGAACCACTCTCCTGCCTCTCAAACAGAGGCACTATGCACACAGTATGCACATGGATCATTTAGTAAGCATCTGTTCACTCAGGACTCCCAGAGTACTCAGTCCTCTTTGGCAAACAGACGTTGGCTAGACATGACAAGCAGAGTGGCAATAATATGTTTTACTAGTATTACAGTGCTCAGCCCCACAGATGAACTTGTGGCTTCGAGTTCCTACGAAAGTACTGTAACTGCTGATGGCTGTATGCATGCAGCAAGAACTACTGAATAGCAACAAAATCAATATTAATGAGGCCAGAATGAGAGACAAACAAAAAGCAGGTGGATGTTTTTAGCCAAATAATGAGAATATTCCCTTAGAAAAACAGTGCATGCTTGGAATTTTATGTGATAACATTTAAATGCAAGTCTGGGCAGCACAAAAACATGGCAGCAGTCTTTGCAAGGGGTGTTAGAAGTGAAGACTGCTATTTCTATGGAAGGTACTATCCATAGATGCAAGAGAAGAAGAGGATAATCAAGGGAGAGCAAAATATATAGTCATTCCTCTAGGAAATTAAAATCCTGGATTCTAAACTTTTGATACCTTTAGAGAATTCTAACTGGTAGTGAGGTGTGAAGAACATGCACAGCCTCTGCTTGTCAACACATCCCAGATAACAACAGCTGATGGGAGGGAAATGAGAGTGTAACATGGGAAACCATTCTCTGAGAGAGTGTTTGCCCCCAAATCAATAATGTGAGGAGACTAAAAATCAAAAATATACCTCAGGCAACTATCAACTAGATCAAAAAGTAACCAGGGGATCTTCTGATTGCTTTTGAGACACACTCATTGTGTGTACTGTTTAAAAACTTGCATTTTACAAACACTAAAAGTAAAAAACCCCAACCTTTCATACAACAGTTTCTAAAATCTTTAATTCATAATTTACTGTGAATGGACTGATTAGTTCCTGCTGGAAACCTGCTTAAGCTTCCCAAGGATTTATTAAGATAGTAGTGATAAACAAAAAGTTATTAGAAATACTAAAACAAAAATTGGTTTTGGAGGTCAGTTCTACTTGGCAGGAAAAATAGTTAGGATGTTGGTTATTCTATTCCTTGCTACTTTGGGGCATCTGTAATGCAGAAAGTGTCTTGGCTACAAGAACCAAACTTTACTCAACTTTACAGTCACATTTACAGTCTCCAGGACCTCTGTGCTCCTCTGTGATACAAACATCTTCAGAATGACTCAAGGAGGGGAACTCAACATAGAAGCCTCTTCATGCCTTTACCAAAGTCCTCACAAACATATTAAGAGACTGGCATTTCTGCTGCTATCTCTTCCAGCAGTATTTGTGTCCTTTTAAAAAAAATCTTCTTTATTTCTCTTTTTTATACTGTTTTAAAAGCCTAGTTTCACCAGGAAAGGCTGTATATTTTGCAAAACTATTGAGTCTTGTACTAGAGAAGGAATAAACCCATTGCAACTTAAAGCTTAAAAAGCAGGTTAGTTTTTAGAGCAGTAGAAACTAACACTGACACTACACCTGTCTCTTTCCTACAATGGAAATTTCAAATAAAAGTTAAAACAAGAAAAAGAAACTACATTTCCTTTCTACTTCCTTTCCTCTTGGCAGTACATTTGTTTTCTCATCAGGGAAGCAGGTTCAGACACTAGCAAGATCTGCCGCATTTGTCCTGACAGCCTCAATTAACAAAATCTTTCTCAAATAGAAGAATAATAGCTACTACCATTACTATTCTCATCCATCCTACTCTGTGTGACAAAATGCAATGGGAATAAACAATTTTGTAAGAGGAAAAAAAAAAAGCCATAATACTTTGCATTTTCAGTGATCTGTTTTCCTTCTTTTTCATTATTTAAAATGCTTAAAATGTGTTTGCTGACGGATTTTTGTTATGTTGTTATAGAAGTATTGAAGAATAAAATATCTTTATTTTAAATCCTAAGATTCTCCTGAACAGATAATATTGTCAAATAAGAGTCATATCAAGACCTAAAATTTTGGGAAAATTATTTTCTCAAAATCAACACAACACAGGACCAGTATGACACTTTCTGATCTCCCATATTAGCAAATTAATCCCTAAACACACTTTCAGTTTATTGATATTCCACAACCTGAAGAGCACAAGAAAAAGCTAGAATTATATTTGAGCACCAATAGATGTAAAATGGATGTAAAATTATAGGTAGCACATTCTAAGAAGTTTAGGCTATAAATATACTTACCATAATGAGCAACTTCTGGTGACTCATCAATCATTTGCAGAATCATTTTTGTCACCAGTTCCTCAGGAATACTTTGACCTTGACAAAGCAATTTTTGACACTAGGGTAAAATGCAAAACATAGTATTTTATAGTAAGTGTTTGCTAAAAATGTGACAAAACTTACTAGAAGATTAGAACTTTACCTTAAGTCCATATTCTGTTCTTTGTTGAATATTCGTTTGAATTACTTCTGAAGCTAAGGAAGCATATCAAACATAAGAAAAATAATTAATACAAAATATTTTCTAAATAGACTATTTTAGAATAAAATAGACTATTTTGAATAAAAAGCCATTATATTTAGGGCCATTATTATACTTTGCCCATCCAGAACCTGGTACTTTATGGCAAGGACTGGGTAGGTGTTTCTCCCTACAATTTAACCCTCTATATACTACATAAAAATGCACAACAGCAGTTTTGCCAGATTATTTCAAATACTGATTTAAATTCAATCAGCATTACTGCCTTGTAATCCAGAGATGAGTATTTGAGCTCAATCACTTTTTAAACTTAAAAACTAAGATTTAGAACTGTTTAGACACACAAAATGATCTACTTTAAGAAAAGTGACATCCATCAAATTCAAAGACTGCCCTATGTCTCTCTGGATAGTGACATCATACTAGAATGACCTTGGAAGTCTTTCACACTTCTGTATGAATTAAACAATCAGACATTTTATAAAAGTTTTCAAGAATGATTCTTAAGGCTACATTTATATTACTAATAAACCAGGTCAGGGGAAGGTCCTGAAGCCAGGTGACCCATGCCTATACAGCCCTAATCTTTCTTCTCAAAACACAGTGGCTGTTTTCCAACAGCTCCTACTAGGAATGATGACTGCTGTACATCCTACCTTCCATATTATGGATAGGTGTTTGGGAGAACAGTATTTGCCAGGGGCCAAAACTGAGACAGGGAATGTACTAATTAACAATATAGGCAAATGAAAATTAGCAATCTATGTGCACCCTGGCCCTTTTTATTTATGAATATTGACCAATTCACTGGATAAATGAATAGAAAGTATTGTGTCATTAAAAGATTGCAAAAACCTTTCCTATTCAATAATTTTCTGTCTTGGTTTATTTTTAACCCGGCACAGGACAGATGTTGATACTCCAGAGCAAGTTCAGCAGAGGACACAAAAACCATCAGAAGAATTGAACAGCCTAGGAGAAGCTGAAAGAACTGACCTTATCCAGCCTGGAGGAAACCAGACAGCTCTTACTACTATCTAAAACTACTTATTGGGAGGTCACAAAGACAGACCCATGGTCACCACAGAAGTGCAGTTAAGACAGGAGGCAACAGACACGAATAGGAGCATGAGAAATTCGAATGGGGTAATTGGGAAGCAATTTTTCATCAAGAAGGTAGTCAAACATTGCAAAGTGTTTCTCTGGGAGGAGGTAGAGTCTCCATCCTTGGAGATATTTCAGACTGAACTGAGCTGCCCCCTCTAGTTGATCCTGCTTTGCGAGGAATGTTGGACTCAGTCACCTCTGGAGGTCCTTTCTGAATGAAATTATTCATGTTTATTATGTATGCTGAATTTCTTTGTTTCTTCCTTTTTTGATGTAGAAAATGAAAAAAAATTTACTAGCATAAGTAACGATAAGTGTGTACACACATGTGTGCGTTCAGTAGCTAAAAGAAGATTAAAGGAAATATCATGAACAAAATAAGAAAAGACTAATTCCCTGAATTAGAAATAAGGCTTAAAAACAGAGTAACTGAGATTTAGACCAGTTGCTAAGAAGAACTTTCTAACGGCAGAGTGTTACAAAGACAGATTGCCCAGAAATTTTTAAAAACAAATTTGATGAACATTTGTTAGTACCGATTTAAATACATTCAAACAGAGTGGACTGGCTTAAGAACATTCCTGAAGTCCCTTCTGATTTTGGCCTGATCTATGTTTTGGACCTGGTATATTTTTTTTCTTGTTCTACAATACTATGATATAAAAATTCTGTATATACCTAAGTCAAAAAACCACTTTATTAAAAGTGATTTTTACCATGTTACAGTTCTAAATCTTCAGAAGAAGTAAAGGTACTTCATTTGATAAATAATTCTGTTTCCTGGAGTACATGCCCCTGTATTGGTCACTGAACAAACAGAAAGCAAAGAGCCTCCTGTTTTTTTATGGTCTGCACTGGAAAATGTCTGTACACCTTGGAGTTAAATGAGTTCCCCCCTGTGAACAAGAAGGGGCACATGAACCCCCTTACAGGATTGGGAATAGAATTTATGATTAAAAAAAAACCCACAGTGATTTTTCTTAACCTTTCAATAACTAAAAGACCATGGTCAGCAATTTTATTTCTGGTAAAATGGTTACTTGGTCCTTATCAGAAGTGTTTGCTGCAATCAGAAACACATCCTTTGAATTACAGGGAACAGTGAGGGTATTCTAAACCAAAAGCTATTGTCAAGCCAAAGCAATGTTCCAAACATAGCATGTGTTTACCTTCTATGAAAATGCAGTTCCATCTCTGTGCTAGTTTGCTAGCTAACGTTTTCTTTCCAGAACCCTTAAAATGAAAAATACACTTTTAAAAGGAAAGCAGACATAACAAAACCAAACGAATAATACAATGAAGAACATATTTTCACATGATATAAACAATGAAAATCTACCATTGGGATTAGAGCCTCTGAGTTATGAATTGGGCAAATATAAAACACTCTTTTTAGTATCATCCTCTACTGCATATTGCCTAGCATTGCTAATATGCTGCTACTTGTAGCTAATTATCTCCAAAGTCATTATACTGAGTTTGTTTCTGAATAACTCTATCTAAAACTCAGCTATGATTTGACCACAAATTCCTATGAGAAACTCCTTAGGACTAAAATTTATTATCTTAGCCTCAAAGCAAATTATGACACAAACCTACTCAAATCTTTCTGAGCAGGATACATCGGGATAATATTTTCTTACTAAAACAACAAATGCTTAAAAACTGCCCTTGTCAGTCCACAAATCTGGTTAGATACTGACAAAATCTTTATTATTTACATGAATCCAGAGGAAAACGAACATAACTGAGAGCCATAAGGCTTCCAAGAGTGATTAACTGAATGGGATTTTGCAAAACTCACCACCTTCCCTTAGGAAGGAAGGAAACCCTTAGGATTGTGCTCTTTTTTAGAAGGGCATATAAGATGTCTTGTTTTGACAATTTTTTGTCCTTGGTAAATTTTGTGATAAAAAATAGGAAAACCCAACAAATAAATTACATTCCCAGTTAAGAGTGTATCAATATTCTAGCCTACTCATACCTTACAGGTGGGATTGGAATATATGTATTTGGCTTTGTTTTAATGGCACTATGTTTTTAATTTAAAAGATATATCTTAAATAGGATAGGTACTCTACACATTAGTGAGATATATAAAAGTTATTACCATAAAAATAAACTACTGCATTCTCTGCTTTCCTGGTAAGGTCTGTATAATTTCAGTACCTTGTTATATTGATGTCAAGCCTCTACTGAAGGCAACGGTTGAGGATATGAGAGTTTTTTTTACTATCTTTCAATGAGCATTTTATGATGGCTTGGTCTAAAAAACATGAAGTCACCTTTTTCATGTAAGGCTAAAATTTTGATCTTCACTTAAAACTAGATTAGTTCACTGTAGTTTTCTGTTGAGCTAAGTGCACTCTTACAAGTGCACATACTCGTAAGACATGTCATAAGGCAAACTTGTATAAAATAAAAAAAACCAAAACAACTCCCTTCAGCAAACTGAGGTAATAATGCAAACCCACATTTGGGGGAAAAAAGAAATATGAAAAGTTTATGCTTACAAAACATCAAATTTTCCTAAGTTAAGGAGGCCACAAATTAGTTGAGAAAAAGACATATCTTGAATTATAGTTAAAATGTAGTACAGATCCTGTTATCAGAACACCTTGGTGGATTTTGAGTGTTTCTAAATATATAGGATAGAATTTTGTCAAAGCTTTAATATTAAGATCTGTATATCTCATTGCATGTCTGTAAGTCAGTACATTAACCTGAAGGTTCTTTTACACCAATTTATGTCTTTAATATGTCAACTTTATTAAAAACTTAAATATTTTAATAGCATTGTTCTGGTTTTGGCTGGGGTAGAGTTAACTTTCTTCATGGCAGTGTGGGGCTGTGTTTTGTATTTGTGCTGAAAAAAAGTGTTGATAATACAGAGGTGTTTCTGTTACTGCTGAGCAGGGCTTACACAGAGTCAAGGCCTTTCCTGCTTTCCATACTGCCACACTGGTGAGGAAAATGAGGGTAGATGGAAGCTGGAAGGGAACACAGCTGGGACAGCTGACTCTGAGTGACACACAAGGATATTCCAAAGCACATGGTGTCATGCTCAGCATATAAAGCTGGGGAAGAGAAGGAAAGGGAAGTACTTTTGGAGTGACAGCATTTGTCTTCGTAAGTCACCACGAAGCATGATGGAGCCCTGCTTTCCTGGGGACGGCTGAACATCTGTCTGCCTACAGGAAGTGGTGAATGAATTCCTTGTTTTGCTTTGCTCATGTGCATGGCTTTTGTCAACATACGCATTTTATCCCTTTTACCCTTCTGATTCTCTGTCCCACCCCACCAGGGTGAGTGAGTGATCAAAAGGCTGTGTGGGGTTTGCTTGCTGGCTGGGGTTAAACCACTACAAAAATAAAAAAAACCCAGCTGCCAATATCAAAAGAGAAGAAACGTTTTGAGCAATATGTAACTTTTAAGTAGAATAATAACATTTTTAATTGTTAATTGCAATTGACTGAAGACATAAATTGGTCTCATTAAATGAGACCAGAATTTTTACCATCCTCTGCAGGATTTGATGAGTGGCAAAATCCAAGGTGCAAGTATTTCACTCTTTTGGTAGCACTGGTAAACTAATGTTTTGAAAGGAAAACTGTTAGCAGAATATCTGACAAAAGCACATCTATCAGACATCTTACTGGCTTTCCAAAGATAATTAAGCAAGTGGGCTTGGACAACAGAAAAGCTCTTTCAGCTTCATCTTCATCAAAGATGTCTGTAAAGGGCTGAGCTTGTTTTTCTTCTTGTGAAGCCATTTGTTTTCTAAGGCTAGAAGGAAAAAAAGAAGCCTGTAGTTACATGTGTGTAGAATGACCTTAAAATGGAAGTGAATTACAAGGTAAATGGATTTGTAACAAAGAAAGCTTTCATAAGGAGAAAAAGCATTTACAGAACATACACAATCCACCCATCAAATGAGAGAAAACCCACTTATGAAAAACGTTGGAATAACCCCTAATCACCAGCTGTTGATGACTTCTTCATGACTCTCATATTGCATGCTGCTCTTTTTTTAGTTGTTTTGTTGATTTTTCCTTCCTGCTCCAATTACCACACAACTGTGACTTCTCTCTGGTCCCTGTAATGGGCCATGGGCCTGCCAAGACCTTTGGTTTTGTGCTTCAGACACAGAAGGGCCCTGTCATGGTCAATGGAACTACTCTCTGTGTCCACACAGGCAGGTACACGAATAAGACTCTGTGTAATTAAATCACAGTTCTTTATGTCTTCCACCATCCTCTTCACAAATCCCAGCTCTTCCAGGAATGCACGCAGCAGCAAGTCTAGTGCTGCACAACAAATTAAAACCTAAACAAATTTCTAATTACGGTAAGTTGGAGGAAAATTTGCATGGACCTTTCAAACAAAATGGAGGCCAAAACATGATAAGTTTACTGAAGTTTGTTTGAAAAAGGCAAAACAAAACCTCACTGTCTTTAGAGGGCCACTTCAGTGTCACAGCCCCAGCAAAACCCACATGCAACCATCCAACCCAGCAAAGCCGCACATAACTCCCGGCCAGTTTTAAATTAAATTAAAAAATTAAACTAAAAAAATCTACTTCAGGATGAGAATCTGAAAAAGTTTCTCTTGAAACACCAAACCCAAACGTTCAGGCATTCTTGCATTAAACATTTATTATTAAAAAAAGAAAAAAGCCACTACATGCCAACCAACTCCCCATTGCCCCGACAGAAAACTCACCGGCTGAGCTTTACCTGCCGTTCCCAGCAGTCTCGCTCCTTCCCAAACCTTCACAAGGGCCAATTTCCTAAGTCATAAAAACCACCACAACCAAAGCAAAGAATTAAACCAGACACACGCACACCCCCCTACACACACCCAGGACAATGTCCCGGTGGGAGCCCCCCTCCCGGTGGGAGCCCCGTCGTGCGCGCCCCCGCTGCCGCCACCGCCCTGCGCGCCCCCGCTGC
>WBNO01008606.1:0-16402 GCA_013400575.1 Peucedramus taeniatus | reverse complement strand
CGCAGGCGCGCTCTCGCGGCCCCCCTGTGGGCGCGCCTGCGCGTTGGCGCGCCGGCACTTCCGGGTTCCCTCGGTGCCGGCGGTGTTCCCCGCTCAGCCCCGGAGTGTTCCTGCCCCGGCTCCGGCTGTGCCCGGGGTGTTCCCGGGCAGCCCTCGCCGCGCTTCGGGGCTGCCATGCCGGTGGCGGCCGCCGCCCCGTTGATCAGCTCCGTGCAGAAGCTGGTGCTGTACGAGACCAGGGCTGTAAGTAGCGTCTCCCCCGCCGCCGCCGCAGGTCCCGGGGCTGCGGCCGCCGCACAGCGCGGGGGAGATGTCCAGGCCCTCCCTCGGCGTGTTGGCTCGGCCCTGCCCGGAGCTGCTGCCTCGGCTGGGTTGCAGCTTGTCAAAAACTACGCCTTACCTTTATTTTCTTGTGTTGAGATCTGGTTCTTTTCGGTCACACACTCAAAACACCCCAAGAAATGAGAAAAAGAAGGTTTTTAAGTTCTTGTTTTCACTGTGTCTCTGCCTCGTGGCTTGAGCGGAGGAGAGGCCTCTGGCAGGCAGGTCCGCGCAGGGCCCGCGGTGTGGGGGCTGCCACGGTGGGAAGGAAGGCTGGGCCCCTGCTTGTTCTGTGCTGTGGCTGCTGTCACACTGCCAGGAGAACAGGGCTCCCCCGTGCCACGGGGAGTCAAAACCGGACAGCTGAAGGTGTCCGGAATTAATATTTGAATTAAGAATGACTGAATTGGTTACCATCTGCACCGACCTGTTTGCTGTTTATGACACACTTCTGTCCTCGTTGTCTGAGTGACTGGTGAAACAGTTTCCAAAGTTTTCAGTCTGACCTCTGGAAGTAAGCTCTTGAAGATTTTCAGCATTCCTTATGTCCTCTTGCAGAAACTATAGGCATGGGTTATTCGCAGTACTTTCTTGTCATGGGCAAAGTGGATTGGAGGTTGCAGTGGTAATTGCTGCTTTAGCCATGTGATGAGCTTAGTGTGAGTCAGAAGCCAATTCTTGGTGTAAATACCACTGTGTTTACCATTCCTTAGCTCCCAATCGAATTTCTTTGTGTTTCATAATGTATTGATTTCTCCCTTGTTTCATAGTATATTGGATTTCTTCACTTGAGGTAGTTTTTGATAGAGTTAGGTACCATGGCTTTAAATGCAACAGGTTCAGATGTTACCTGTACTGATAACAGAAAGATAATTTATACACTGAAGCCCCTTGAAAACTTCCCAAAATGTCACAGATGTGAGAATGATCTCAGTATAAATAGGAATCTGACTTCCAGCTTTGCTTCTGTCAGAAGCAGATTTGTGCTTTTGTGATAGTTCCCCACTGAACAGTCTATGAAGCAGAGACAGATTAAAGTGTGCAGAGTTATTGTTACAAGTAAATTTAAAAAATGAAGGTTACACTCCAGAAAGTCTTTACAGAGAGTTACTTTTTTTGCCTATGCCTAAATGAATTTTGAAGGCTACCTTATTTATCTTTCTCATTGTTGCTGGTAAAGGCTATTTTATGTTCTGTTTTTAGGTAAATTATTGTTATACATGAGTAGGGCACCGGGCAAATGTGATTTCTGAATCAGGTCCTGTATTACTCAGTTTAGTTGTTCTTGGCTCACAACTCATGCTACATCTCAGTCAGCAGAGATTTGGCTTCTTGTGACTGGCATGTGTGGATACCTGGCCTGCTTCTCTCTGTTGCTGAGAGACAACGTGCTGTGTGCAGGGCAAATATTGTGCTTTGGAGTTCTGTCAGCTGTCTGCCATTCTGTCAGCTGGGCATCTCCAGGTGATGCTGTTATTTCAGGAGCCACAGCTTTTTACATCTGGCCAGCAGTAGCCGGCAGTCTCTGCCTGAACGGATGGGTTTGTCCATGCTGTGCAGTGTTCAGAATTCAGTGAGGGGCGGGTCCTGATCGTTCCAGGAGACAAGATGGTTTTCATCAGCTGTGAAAGGCAGTGGTTTGTGCATGAGCATGTGCTGTTTGAAATGTCTCGGCTGAGCAAGGGCATCTCAAAGCTGTTGCTTCAGTCACTTCTTGTGAGTGACGAAAATGGAATTTTTTCCCTAAGGTTTTGTTCTTACTTTTAAAAAGCACAAATTGAAGCCCTTTGTGGTTTGATATTCAAATTCTAGTGATTTTTTCAAAGGAAAAAACTCAGTAGGAATCATTTTGGTATGACTATTTGAAAAGACTTGCTGCACTTAATAAATGCATGGACTAAGTGATGTTAGAAGGACTTCTGGAGAACACCAAGTTGAGCCCCCTGCTCAAATCAGCTCCAATGAGCATATTGCTCAGGGTTGTGGGCAGCTGAGTTTTGTATACCTTCAAATATATAGATTTTGCAGCCTCTGCAGACCACATGTAAGAGTTTGTCTCGCTTACCTACACTTTTGTTATATGGTTTTAGAGAGCAGCAAGACACTGCCAAAGCTTTCTGAAGGCTGAACAAACCTAAACCCAGTTCTCTGAGCCTCTCCCAGCCCACCACGTGCTCTGTCCTGTGGATCATCTGGAGAGCTCTCTGCTGAAATCACTCTGGTATATCAATGTCTGTCTTGTACTGGGGAGCCCAAAATTGGACTTGTGGTTTGATCAATTGCTGTTACAGCTCATTTAGTTCATGTTGTGCTGCTGATAAACTTCTCCCTGAGGTATCCCTCGTGCCATCTCCTTTGCATAAGATCTCACAATCATGCAGTTGCCAGCTGTGACAGTTACTTGTACAGCATAAGCATCATCCAAAAATAAAAATGAACAGCTTTCTCCTGTTTCAGGTGCTTTTCTGATTTCCCTAAGGCCATAGAATTGCTAGATCCAGCATGTGGGATTTGGAGTTGTGTCAGATACAGGCTAACATGAGACTGTATCCTAAGATTTCTGGTGAAAAGAAGGAATTATTTAAGTTGTCAGCAGTGGGAGAAACAATGATGTTTACACTGGTCATACAGCTTATTCCTGTAAAATCTCTCTGTGTTAAAGCAGGAAGAGATGAAATGGATGAGGAAGTGTAAAAAGTGGAAATAGTTTACAGAAGGTTTCTTGGTTTGGGTTTCTTTTTAGATAAAAATACAATAGTATTATTGAAGTCAAAGAGGATAGGCTCTGGTAGTGTTATTTGAGTCAAATGTGAGACTGCAAGAGGTGAGGAAAACTGAATTCACAGTGTCAATTGAATTAACAGAGAGCAAAATTTAATATTTTCTATTAATGTTTATATTTAGGGTAGTTGCTGAAACCTACCTTTTCAACTGATGCTTTGGGTTAATAAATGCCATGGAGATGTTAACTCTATCTTCTGCTTGTCCTAGGAAGTTGAAAGCTTGCCTAGAAGTAGTCAGAAAGACAAACTGAAGGTTTTATTCAGATCAATGCTAATTATCTTTCCTTTTATACATATATTGATCACTGAAATGCACACCAGAGGGCACTAAAGATATTTGAGCACTATGACAAATAGAAGACAAAAGATATTTTGCTCTCTTCTTCAGGAGAAGATGGAACTTCTGTGTTCCCTCAGATGAAGCCCACCTGAAAGCTGTAGGTTAGTTCACTGAAAATTATCATTCCCCTGAGGCAATGTGGCATTGAACAAGACAAATTGTGTTGTCTCTATAAAGTCATATCACTTGCCTATCTTTCAGGATATTATGAGGTTTAATTAATAGTATTTTATTCTAGTCAGGTGCTTTTACAGTCTCCATCTCCACAATATCCAAATGACTTGCACAAGCTTATTAAGTAAAGTGACTGGCATAATTACCTGTAGATATTTCTGCCCTTTATTCACCAGAGAAAACTATGGGCATTTGTTTTATTTTAAATGTTGTTTATTCTAATAATGACAGTGTAAAGATTTTTATATTAAAAACCCCAAAGGTGCATATTTAATGTTGAAGTTAATCTGTGGTCAATTTGGAGAAACTTCAATATAGAATATGATTTCACGAAAATGCTATAGAATTTTTACTGAATTATGAAGTGCACTGATTTATATAGATGGGTATCTGTCACATTCAAAAAATATTGAAGTAGTGAGCAGCCTACTGGGCAACCATTAGCTATCATAATTTTCTAGCTAGAAGTGGCTGTGAAATGTGGTCTCTCTGGAACAGTTTCATTAGCAGAAAACAGCTCCTTTCCGCTGACTCTCCTATTCCCTGTGTATTGGTGTTCTAGGAGTGATGGTGATGTGGAGAAGCCGAGCATGGAATTGGGATGAGAGGAGGAGTTTTGTGCAACTCAAGAAAATGCTGTTTCTGTCTAAACTGTCTTGCCATACTGCTAGATATATGGCTATAAAATAGAGAAACTTGAGTTACTGGTGTGTGGGGGCTCTGAGAGTATTTATGAACAGGGCAGATAGCTGGTGGAATAGTGGTGATGAGAACACCACAGATTTTGAAGAATATGTGCTATTCAGGCAGAACAAAACTAAAGTGGATGCATCCCACTTGATGTGAAAGATGTACCTACAAATGTCTTCCTAAGTTCTGGCAACATGGGATTTATTTCTTTTGTTCTGTGTTGTCCTGGGTGTCATTATATGATCACTAGAGCAGCAGGAGAGAGGTACACTTACAGATTCGGTTTTGGTGTGAATCCACCTTTCTGGATGGGAGGCTTGTGGATAAATAATCACAAATTGGTGTATTTAAAGGTAATGGTTCTATGGAAAAAGAAGTATTTCTTTTAATGTAACAAAGGATGAATGACATTAGGCACTTTCTATTACAAATTTTTATGATTAAAACTGAGTTTGTTATGGCCCTAAAAACTAAATAAATATTTTTCTTTGTTTAAAGTAGAAATTTACTTTGACTATGAGTGTACTGAACGAGGGGTGAAGAGAAAGTGAGTAACAAGAATAAGGTTATGAAAGAGGGATCAATCAGTGTTGAAGTAAAAATAAAGTTAAATACACAAACAATGAAATTACTGTCAATATTTTCAAGTTGCTCAAGTCAAGGGTGGTGCTGTGACTGGAACATGACAAATGGAATATTTAATCCATTCTGAAATCCTGCATATAGGAAAGTAATTGCAAATTCAGGCAAATGACATAAAACACAGTCTAGACTTAGAAAGATGGTGTCAGATTAGCCTGGTTGTATTGCACATTTTAATCTAAAAATTAGATGGCCTTATGTATTTAAATCAAATCCTCTATTGAGATGCACTGCCACAAGGAAAATCTCTGTCTTTGTTATGGAAGGAAGAAACTTAGTAGAGAAATTAGTAGATAAATTAGTGTGGAGTGAATGAGGAATCCTCTGATAGGAATGACTTTTTTCAAGTAATGTTTTTAGGAGGGATGTACTTAAACATTTTCATTAATGTTATTAGCTCAAAATGGGGACCAACTCTGATTAGTCTTCTAAGGTATTGTAAATAATTAGGATAATCAGAGCACAATAAAGCAAGAAATGATGATGATTCTCAGGAGTAGATGAAAGAAATAATTTGAAGTATAATGGTGTACTTTAAAAGTTCATGCACCTTACAATAGATTACACAACAATGAAAGTTTACTGAGAGTTTATCAATTCAGAAGCAGCAGAGGAGGAGGATCTGGGTATTTTATCTGAAGGAGTGGGAGGGTTGAGCTGCTGATGAATTACAGCTCTGAAAAGGAGAGATATGGTTATTTGTGGTATGGTCATATATGAAAAATACTAGTGTATCTCTAGAATAAAATCTTGTATGGTGTATTGTGTAGATTTACAGTCCATATTCATCCAAGAAACAAGAATTCACCCAGGAATAGGTCGATTGAAGGTCTGGTGAGGTAACATACATGCTAGTGATGTCTCAGGAGGAGTAAAGGGACCACAAGACTTCTTTAGTCTATTGAAGTGACTGCTGAAAAGGCATCCAGTTACTTATTTTTCTGAAAGCATTCCAGCAGAATAGATGCTAAAGAGAAAATAAGTATTTGGCTAAGGAAAAATGTATAGATAGATAATTAATAGATTTAGCTGAGAATTAGAAGGAAGAATCTGGAGGAATCCTTCCATGGAGTAGCAAGAGAAAAGTCCTGTTTGGGACCAAAAAGCTTTGGTTGCCTTGGGACAAAAGGGAGTAATAGAATTCTGTGGCTTGTAAGATGCAGGATGGGTACTCATTCCTACATGATCAGGGAATGGTGCTTGACAGCATGCATTCTTAAAATTTCTCATGTTGAAGAAGCTTCTTTTGAAGAGTTTCAACAGATATGGGGAAGCAGACAGCTTTGCTTTTCCAGGTACCTCTCTTTGTGCCTTATCATGTCTTCCTTTCTTCATGTCATTCTGCCACTTTCTATGAGAGATGAAAGACAGACACTTCCAGAATTACTCTGGGTCCTGTAGAAAGAAGGAGCAGGGTGGAGTTTTTACATTGAGGTGTAATTATACTATGATTCTGTTTTAACTGAACCCACTTCCGGGCTTTCTGTTTTTAGACACATCCATGGTCTCAACAGGCATCGTTTGCAAGCTTTTTGTCTAAGATAATAAGTGTTTGCTTAATGTTATTTGAAGATTTAAAAATTGGCTATATTAGTGCACTGCCTATTTTTCAACTCGTAGTGTATTTTTGCACTTTTTTCCTGCTGATTAAGCTGTTTGTAGCTTTTTAACTGAGAACTGAAAAAGTTTTTTGCTGCACTAGCATTCCTTACTCATAATTAGTCTATACAAAGAAGCAAATTATAGTTATAGACTGGGAGTTCTAAGAAGTAATCTTAAAGAAAAAAAGAAAAATAAATAAGTGAGCAGAATGTTTGATTTCAGAACTATTATCCTGCTATTAAAAAGCAACAAATTGCAGTAAGTATTTTTATTTTGTTTAGACTCCTTTTAGAAGAAGCTGTTTTGCTTGCTTTGGCTTAATCAAAAGATTGATAAAAGATGGTGTAAAGCCTTTCAATTAGATTGCTTTGGTTAAAATTCAGTCCCTGGTGGAAATGACTAATACTGTTCCTATCTTGTGGTTGCTTAGTGATAATTGTGCAATAAATTAAGCTTCAGTCCAGCTCTTGTAGCTGCCTGGTGTGTTGCCATAGTTGGTAAAGTGTGCTTGTTAACAAATTTCAGCAAAGGCCAGGGACAGAGTAAACCTGGAAGCAGCATGGGTCACCTCAGGTGTGGTTGGAGGGCTCTGGCCAGAGCAGGGTGAGGGAGCCAGCAGTTTCTGCTGCAGTTCTGTTCTCTGGAAAAAGTACTTTGTTGGTCAAGGTTGCCTGTTTATCTAAATGCATTGGCTGTGCTGTGGAGTGGAATTGTTTGAGACACTTGGGAAATGCTTCAAATTATTCAGTTCAACTTAGTAATAAACAGAATGAAGTAACAAGGATAAATACTCCCAGAAAGGTTTCTGTAGCTTTTCCACTTTTTTTATTGTAACAATTTCTGTTAATCAAAAGTGTTGTAAACACTACAGCACATTTTAGCTTTGATTAATTTTGCAATTATATTACAACCATAGGCATTTATTTGCTGTTACATGCTTAGTGTTGTGTTGATTTGGTATTTTTCTTTGTGATTTCTTAGTATTCATGTGATGGGAAATATAATTGCAGCACATGTCACTGATACGGTTTTATTTGTGCTCCGTGTTATCCAGTAAGACAGACTTATTTATTCATTAGATGCATAAATTAGGTAGCAGAAACAGCTAATGCTGAAGTGTTGGTTTCGTGTGTTTTTTTGCATCATTAGTTTTCATACAATCCTTGTTTTTCTTTCAGATCTTGAAGGTTGAATATGAGTGGGCATATCAGGCTGTTTTCTAAGTAATTCTGGGGTTGTTGGCCAGTCCTGAAAACTCCCCAAGTGGAGGTCTAAGTTCAGTTTCCTAGTTTTGAACACTAACCCAAATTCAAAAGTTTTTGCAGATGTTTCCTTTATTACTTCCACAAGAATATCCTCTAACATGCAGTGGGTAAAATGCCCATTTGCTAAATAAAGATTTCTCATTACCTGCCTTACTTTAAGTCCATTGATGCTCAGGTTTGATGCTGCTCTCAAGTGACCTTCCTTAATACATTACACAGTCTGGATCTCCAGCTTAAACCCTGTAAATTAGTCTTTAAATGACTTCGGAGAGCCTGTTAAGTACCATTCATTATGGTGGTTGCTTCCATGGTCTGCAGGTACAATTACTCCTCATCTAATCTAACTCTGCTGCTGTTCTGAACAGCAGCAGCAGCACCTAATGCTTGCCCTCTAGCTGTGCACAGCCCTCTATTGCAGCTGCCAAGGTGATGCAAGCATTCCTCATAGCACTTCTTTATGTTTTATTGGTTAATTAAAATGATAATGGAGAAGTATCCAGCTGAACTTCCTTAGTAATAGCATTTACAACTCTATATCCATCTCTCTCTCTGTCCCCCCTCCCCACGTGTCATGCACGTTCCAGTTTTAAAGGTGCTCTATGGTCCGAACTGCCATTAGGACAAGCATCTTAGAGTTGCGCTCTTCTGTTTTTATTCAGTACTATTTGTTGGTAACCATAGGTGTCACTTAGGGAAGAAATTGCACTCCTTTACTGAGCTGGACATAGTGGGACATCACTGAGCTGTACTGCAGTATTATGGAATACTTAAAATTGTTTACCTTTAATTAACTAACAGTTTTCTACAGATAAAGAAGCTGCACTCTTGAAATACATACTAACTTATAATCTGAGTATTACAAATTAATGTATTTCCCTCTTCCCATTCACCTTTGCTGCGTAAGAAAAAGATGGTCTAATGGCATGGTCAAAGCAAGTGTCTGTTTTGGTGGTTTGGTGTTTCTTGCTGATGGTGGGTGATACCAGCAGAAGAGCTGTACCATTTGGTGCCATGCACTGTCCTTATGATTTCCCTCCTGGGAAGAAAGAGCTTGGCACTAAGGGGTCCCCTGCAGAGGCTGCTCTGAGGAGGCCAGACTGGGGAGTCTGGGCTGTGCACTGCAGCACATCACTGCTCAAAAAAACCCTGTAGGAAACACTTTCCTGTGCCAAAGTGCTGCCTCAAAGGCTTCAGTTGAGGGAGTGTTGTGATGACATATGAGTTTGAAGGGCCTTCTTACTGTCATTTGAGAGTAAACAGCAAAACTTACCACTCAGCACAGTGTATAAGGTGGAAACAGAAGTTGGTGGTGTTTCCTTTTATGGCTTTTAAAGTTAAGGAGTTTTTCCTGTTTAGAGCTTACTGAATATCTATATGCTTTTGTGAATTCAAGGAAGCTGAAGAGCTCTTTAAGTTCTTCTTTCATCTTAAGTGTTTTGAGAGTAAAGATGTTTCTTAACATCTAATTGGTATAAATTATTACATTGTGAGGTTTGTATGAATATGGTTATTGATTTCTTTTCCCACATCTTAAATCCATGTGACTCTTAGAGTTAAGAGCTGACTGCGTAGATCCACATGACTTTGCCATGCTTTCCTACTAGGTTGAGCATTATTAATGAGTTCCACCTTGCTGTGCTAGCACCACACTGATTAAATGAATTAGAAAAAATGAGAGTTACTTTTAGCAAGTCAGTCCTGCAACTTGTGCTTATTGTTAATTCCTCTAAATGTAGAAATTAATTTATAATTTGATCTCCTTACATGAAAAATGTCTATACTATATGTTTATCTGTGGTCATTCTTTCATATTTTAAATGTGAAATAAAGCTAATGTTTTTTTAAACAGTAGTATTGTTAAGCAGAAAATTTTAGTTCTGTGGAAGAACATTGTTGAGAAGACTATCATAGCAAGTATAAATAAAAATAGAAGAAAACTTGCAGTACTGAAGTACTTAGAATTTTGTAGTGTTTAATATGAATCAGGAAAGACTAATTGACAGAAATAGCAAAGGAGTAAAATATAGCAACAGAAGTTTTTGATCATGAAAAGTTAAAAACTCATGTATAAGCTTCTGCTAAATTTACAGAGCAGATGGAAACACAGTAATGGCTAGGGCAGGATGTGGTTGGACAGTACCTGGTGTAAGTTACAGTTTATCTTCTCTAAACGGGTTTTAACCTTTGATTTAAATTTTTTTTTCTTCCTTACAAAAAGGAGAGAAAGAGGTCTTTTAAGTTGTAGAGGTTGGTTGTATACAAATATACCTCCTAAGATACTGGCGTCTAAAACAGTTTATTAATAGTCCATATGGAACATTGCATATTTGATGTTAGTAGGGATGGATCTAGTCTAGGCATATGTAAATGGCATTGCTGATATCTTAAGTTACACTGTGTTCTGTTGCTTTATCTTGTATAATATTCTGACTTGTTGCTTTTCTTTTATGTAGAGGTATTTTCTGGTTGGAAGCAATCCTGCAGAAACCAAATACCGTGTTTTGAAAATAGATCGCACTGAACCAAAGGATTTGGTTATAATTGATGATAAGGTAAGTGCCTCTGCATTTAGTTGCTGGGCTTTTTTCTCAGTTGTTTCAAATAGTACTGGTTACTTGTTGGTAGCACTGAAATGGGAAACAAAGAATGTAGAGCGGGCCTTTGGTTTATTGTATATTTTACAGATTAAACAAATTCTTCTGTTCTTTGACATGAAATAACATTTAGCTACCAAAACAGTAACTTCTGTGACTTTTTCTTTTAAAGCATGTTTATACGCAACAAGAGGTGAGGGAACTTCTTGGTCGTTTAGACCTGGGAAACAGAACAAAGATGGGGCAGAAGGGCTCTTCTGGGTTATCTCGAGCTGTCTCTGCTTTTGGTATAGTAGGTAAGTGTTTTGATTGCTTTTGTAAAATCTTTTGTTTTCCTAGGATGTGAGGCTTATTGTGTCATGTTGTATATCTTTCTGTTCCCTCCCCCCCCGTCCCCCAATCTTATTTATTTATGAAACTGAGAGGATTTAGAAATTTGTCATACTCAAAGATAAATAATTTCCTCTCTGTTTTTGAAAACAAGTGGTCAGTACAGGAGTGAAAGTTGTGCTGTAGCCAGTCTTTTCTTTGTCACTAAGGGACAGATCTAGGAAATAGCCAAACTCTAGAAACTTGGTTGAAGATCTTACCAAATTCAGCTGATCTTAGAATACAAATCATGTGGAATCTCGCTCCTGAATTCCAGAGCTCACAGAATGCTTTTTAAAAAGAAAATGAAAGTCAACATTCTTTATTAGGCTATATTTCTTTATCACACACTATTCAGAAAGATGGCTTTTCAGTTTGGTTAACTTTTTGCAGTGACATATTTAAAAATTTCTTTTTCATGTTTGAACAAGTGTAACTGACTAGTATGTCAGCTGAATTTTAAAATGCTGCTCAGCTGTCCATAATCCTCAAGCATTGCTTCAAGGATTTAATAACTTCTAACTTGATCTGAAAGTCACTACTTTCCTGCCTATTGTCTGATACTGAGGTCAGTATATTGATGGCTGATGTAACTGAAGTAAATGTTAATATGTGCTGTGACAACTCTCAAGAATACTTTGTGGTTTATTAGAGTCAATATACACCTGGACATCTAAAGCCAAAGCTGCAGAGAAAGTGGAGAATGCAATTACTTCAAAGGATACTCCTGAATTTTGCATAATAATCAAAACATAATAAAGTTCTATTCTAATCCAAAGTGG
This sequence comes from Peucedramus taeniatus, assembly GCA_013400575.1. Lineage (NCBI taxonomy): Eukaryota > Metazoa > Chordata > Aves > Passeriformes > Fringillidae > Peucedramus > Peucedramus taeniatus. Next base: position 4,840 of record WBNO01008606.1, on the reverse strand, counting down.
CAAATTAAGCAGACTTCCTTCTTCATTCTTTTTGCCTGTGAAGCATTTTGGAACTTATCAATGCATCCAGGTTTTCAAAGTTCCTCAGATGGTGTTTATGTTTCTTACTGATTTAAGAGTAATCATAATATAGGTAAACCTAAAAGTGCTTCTAACAGCCTTGTAGCATTGGGGATTTTTTTTTTGCACAAGCCATCAGTGCTCACTGTCTAAATATGTGATAAATATTTGGTTGGAAAGTGGTTGGAATCAGTTAAAATTTTGCATCCCAATTGTACGACTGTTTATACATACTGTTCATAACAGGAGAGTTTCTTTCTGTAGCTGCACAAATGTATTGGTTAACATATATGGTATATGTATTTCTAGGTGACTCTTCAGAAGTAACAGACTCTCTATCAGATGATATACTTCCAAATTACATGATTCAGACCATATCCATATAAACATGTAATTTGAAGGAATGCAACTGGTTGTTTATTTCTGCCTCCTGGCTCATGTCAGAAGCCCAGGACTATTTTCCCTAAAATTGTAAAGAACAGCTATGTTCTGTCCTCTAGTTATTTCATTAACCAGATGCAGTACATTCAGTGCACTCAGAATGGGGATGCTGATAGGCTGAGTTCTGGTTTACTGTGTAATGTTTAAAAGTAGAAATTGCTTTTAAAGGGAGGGAACCACGCCAAGGAGAAAGGCTCAGTTCCTTATCAGACTTTGGCATAATGTTTGGTGAAATTCAAAGGACAGAGGCTGTTCACATAAGTGATTTTAGTGCCTGGAGGATACAGGAAGAACTGTGACTACTATTTAACAACTGAAATTCAATAGTCTGCTTCAAATGGAAGGTTTGTTTTTTATTGTCAGCAGGACCTCCTGTCTTTGTGCAGGTGAGAGCATTTTTCCAAGGGGGGCTAATAAGGTGGAAGAAAAGATTGCAGTTCATTCGATCACGTTGCAGCTTCCAGCAGTGACAGGGAGGAAAATGTGTGCTCTCCTCATCCTTCTTCTTTACTTTATACTGCAAAGCTAAAAGAACTGAGTGTAAATACAAGTAAAACTATGAATTGTGAGGGTCTATTTGTATAATGTTGTCATCATCATCACCCCCTCCCCAAATTAATTTATTTGTTGATTGTGCAGTAGTGAGTGAGTTTCAAGCTCTCAGCAACCTGTCAGAGCAGCTACATCCAACAGCTAATTAATGTAATTTATTACTTATTAAAGCATATTACTCCTGTACTATACTGTATTAGTAACACATTTAAGTTCGGGGGGGTTATATGTTCCTATTTTTCACTTGAATTTCTACATTTGTTTTGTATTTAAAGGTTTGTTACACTTTGTCCCAATCTTATATAATAGAAGTATCCAAAGGAGGCACTCCATGAAGAAGCATGGCTATGCCATGCAGGGAATGAAGGTGGAGGCTTCAGAAGCCATCTTTTTATAGGCAATAAAACCAGATACTGCCTCTTCTGCCTTCTTAGTCTTCTGTGTTTCAGCAGGGTCAAGTGTTGGTATCTGAGAGAGGAAACTGGAAAAAAAGGAGTACCCCTGATACTCTGAATGGCTGATTTGGGGGAAATGTAGCTCTAGTCAAGGAATTCAGTTCCAGGAATTGAGTTAAGGAGAGAGAGCACAAAGGTGGTGTTTTACCCACAACTCGTTTTGCTGTTCTGTATCCCTCCCCAGCAGAGAGTACATGAACCTGAAAAGAAAATTGGAGTATGGGATTCTTCCTTACCCTGGAAAATTAACCTTTAGTATCTGAAGTAAATAGAGTATGCCTCACTCTGAGCAATGAGAGTCGTGTCAAAAGCAAACACAAGTATGTTAAGTAGACAGAAACATAGTCCAAATTTTCAGTGTCCTAACTCTGCTACCTAGTATTAAAAACACCCGCAGTGGGAGGGGAAATAAGTAAAAGCTATGTATTTTATTGATTAATGGGAGTGAATTTTAAGACTATGTATATATCTATATGCATATAAGATTCAGAACAAATAAAAATTTGTTGACGTCTTGAGACAATTCTGATACTGTTTTGCTAACTATGTTTTATCAAATAAACACAAATATGCAACTAAAAGCATTGTAATGCTGTTTTAACAGGTTTTGTCAGATTTTTAGAAGGCTATTACATTGTGTTAATAACAAAAAGAAGAAAGATGGCAGATATTGGAGGTCATGCAATATATAAAATAGAAGATACAAATATGATCTACATTCCAAATGACTCTGTAAGAGTCAGTCATCCTGATGAGGCCAGGTAAATAATGCTGGTAATTAGTGTGTACTTTTTGAATATTTCTAAACAAAGCTGAACTGCAACTGGAAACATCAGTCATGGGGTTTTTGTATTAGTATGCTATTCAAGCCATTTTATCTGGTTGGTTGGAAAATATGCTACAAGTTCTGTGGCCTCTAGCCTGGAGAGTAAACACAACTGTCATAGTCTTCTAGAGTTTATTGTCCACATCTCTATGTCACAGCTAAGTTTATCAAATCTGCACCAAGAAGTGTCAAATATAGGCATTGTTCCTGCAAGGGCAAAGTAATGACAGTATTGGTTTGTACAATTTGGGGCACTGTTCTTTATTTAGTAGCTCTTGCATGATGTTAATCTCACCTGAAGAGATCTTTTCAAAAAGTGCTGAATAAATTATTAAATGATTCTGTGCTGTCAGAATCTTCTGAATGTTGCAGTTGTAAAGGGTGGTGAAAAGATTCCCTGGTAAGTTTAACTGCTTCTTTCTTTTCAGGGACTTTTTTATGAAGAAAGAAGTTTGAATATGTTAAAAGTATGTTTTTATCAGGGTAGGGTAACTTTGCTTTTATGAAATAGTAGGCAACTGGTATCAATAAACTGCTTTTCAGTCTGTACTAAGTGTGAATTGTCAAAATTTATGATTTATGAGAAATTGATGTCAGGTAATGAACCAAACCAGTAGTAAATATTAAAAAAGCTTCCACTTTAAGGTTGGATTGATCATAGGCCTCAGTCTCTCTCCTCTTAGTGTGCAGCAGACCATGTTATCTAACCTACACATTTATGGTGTCAGCCACTGTATTATTCATAGACAATGTAATGGTTTCTTCTGGGAATTTTCAAGGCTATGACAGATTTTACTAGATATTTCTTTTCTTGATTTATTTGAGAGTAAATGAAAAATTGTATTCCTTTTCTAGTATTTTTGAGAGTTTCCTTTTTTTAAGTCCTGAAAATTTTGATGCACATAAGTGGAAAATAGAACCACAACTTTACAACTGCATAAAGAAACAGAGTAAGTGTATGAGGAGACATAAGTTTTGTTTTGTTTTTATTAAAAAGGGTATTTTATTTATTTGATCCATATGCTGACATTCTAGTTTAATTACCTGTCAAAACTATTACAGGAAGGGAAAATAGGGCAACAATCAATATTTATGTGTAATTTCTTTTCTGTGATCTTCTTAATGACTTCTTATCCTCTGTCTGGTTAATATAATAATTTTTCCTCCAACTTGAATTATTTTGCTAGGTATCTGAGAATCTTTCAAAATGTGGACCTTTCTAGCAACTTCTATTTTAGGTAGGTATTAGTTGCTATTCCTTTTTTTAAAATGTACATACACTTGCTAGAAGGTTATAAGTTTTGTTTTTGATACCCAAGACTTTTAGGTTGATATTCTGGAGAAATAAGATACATGATCATGCTGCTTGTCCATTTTCATCTGTGTATTTTGAACCTGCTTTCTCCTTAAATCAATTGGCTAGGAATTTAGTCTCCGTTAGGTTAAAAAATATAGAACTATTAATGGCATGGAAAAAAAGAGACACTGAAACTACTGTTTCTACGGACTGTTCAGCCTTGCCAGGTTATGCAGAAGTTCTCTCTTTGGAAAAGTATTATGTTTCAGGGGGATTGCTTGTCTTGGTATTTATTTTTTATTTCATCTCATTTTGCATAAATAAAGTTTTGCCTTGATTCAGGAGCAAGGGTTGAGAAATAGTCCTCATTTAAGATACACCCTGTGTGGAGTATGTCTTTCATAGGGCTTTCTAGGCATTGCAGTTCTCTTGTTTATTGTTTCATGAATGCCATACCTAAGACCAGTTTTAATGTCCCAGCTACTATTAAGTGAGATTTTTGGGACAGCACAAAAATGGGAGAAATGTGGTAAATGTGGCAGTAGTAGTAGAAAACTTGAAGACTTAAAAAAAAACCAACCCTTTCGCAATTACCAAAAGGTATGTCAATCTAGAAGATGCTTCCTCTTGGAAAATTAAGGCTTTCACAGCTGGGTCTGTGAAGATAAAACCTACCTAAGTTTTATGTGTATTTCTTGCTTTGGCATGTGAAAGATTTTTTGCAGTATAAAACCTGAGGATTTTTTCCATGCATTGTCTCCCAGCCCTAATATTATACAACTTCCCCCCACTACCTCCTTTGCTTGGAGATGACAAATTTGTGCTATTTCCGTGGTTTTACATACACAGGAAAGGAGAAGATTCTTATGTGACTCTAACAAACATGTTTATCATAAAATGAATCATAGAATGGTTTGGGCTGGAAGAGACCTTACAGATCATCCAGTTCCAGCCCTACTGCACTCAAAATACAGAATTTCCTCCTAAATCTCTCCAGTTTTAGTTTAAAACCATTCCCCCTTGTCTAATCACCTTCTGCCCATCTAAAAAATTGCTCTCCCTCCTTTTTATAAGCCCTCTTAAAGTACTGGAAGGCCACAGGGAGATCTTCCCAAAGACGTTTCTCTAAGCTGAAACTGTAGAATTAAGATAAACTACATATTTAAAATTTCTTGTACCAAAATAAAAATGAGTAAGTGAATGACTTAC
>WBNO01008605.1:12646-78343 GCA_013400575.1 Peucedramus taeniatus | reverse complement strand
CCCCCTGCCATGTGCAGGGACAGCTCCCATTAGACCAGGCTGCTTAAAGCCTCATCTAACTTCCAGGGATGGGGCATCCACAACTTCCCTAAAAATCTCCTCCAGCGCCTCATTACCCTCAGAATAAAAACATTTCTCCTTATATCTAACCTAAATCTGTCCTTTTTCACTTTGAAGCCATTGTCCCTGGTCACTAGCTGTTTTTATAAAAAAAAATCAAATATTAATCAAGCCAAACTACAAATACAAATCACAAATCCATCTTTGTATAATTGTTATATTAAACAAAGATTTAAAGTGAAAAGAGGTGGGGTTAGATTAGTAACATGCATTGACAAACAAACCCTTAAAAGTAACTAAATGATTTTTTAGGCTTCCTCTATTCTGATAATTTTCTTCAGCCTGATAGGTAGGCAATGGAACACAAGGTTCATACTTCATAATATTTATCCCTTTCATTTTAATTGTCAAGGAGTGCAAGAATTAGACCTGAATTTTCCAGAGATAATCTAAGAAAGTTAAATCAATTCTTATGAATGCTACGTGCTAATTTAGTATTAGCTGAAAGACCTTATCTGATGAAGGCTCATAATGTTAAAAACACCTTATTATTGCCAAATCAGCCAGCATCAAGAAGCCAGTAATTGTGGAGAGAAGGTTTGTTTACCCTCTTTAGTTTTTTAACCATTGAGTAAAAAAAGAGATCAAAAACTAAAACACTAAGTTTCTTCCAGAGTCAGTACAAGTTGCAGCAGAAGATTGAAACTGAAGAGCTTTCCAGCCTGTCATCATAACTATGCATACTGCTCCCAGATTATACTGATTTACCAGCCACAAAGATGATCTCTCCAGTTCAGCTCACAGCACTTAGCAAGATAAACAAAGGGAGTCTTTGTTTGGATAAATTGTCTGTATGCTGTGTTTAGGGACAACTGAAGCTGAATCTTCTCTGATAAACTCAAACAGTGCAATGTGTACATTAGTGTTTTAGTGAGAATCAAGGGTGCAGTTTTGAAACAAACCTGATTGAGCCCAGCTACAGAATAGCCTCAGAGCATATGAAATGTATTTCTTTTGGGTGAAACTACACTGAAAAATGTGCACACTATGCACACCTGATGCACTCCAGTAATTATTCCATGTTTGGACCTTGGGACCAGAGAAAACCTGGTCCAAAGCAGACTGCCTTCTCCCTTCTTAACACATGCAATTCTCCTTAATAATATTACAGTTCTTCCCTTGGTTTTTTTTCTCATACTACTTGCTGATATAGCCATAAGACAGTGATAAAAAAACCCATCTCCTGTTTCTTTCTAATATTTCTCTATTTCTAATATTACTCCAGAAATACCTAATTTTGTTGGAATATCAGTATTGCCATGGAATCTCTTATCAAAAATTATTGAAAATGTACTTGATGAGAATCTAGAAGATGATATCAGCAGTATCAACCTTTCAGCCAACAGTGTTATCACAATTATTTTACTGTACAGCCAAATATACTAATCCACATTCAAGGTTAGCTATATTCATATCACCTTACACATCAAAACACAGTGTGTCCAAGCTCCACTGAAGACAGACTAACTATTTCTATGTAAGGGTTTAAAATTTTTTACATATCTTGCAGTAAAGGCAATAAAAGGTACTCTTTTTGTCTGAAATATGCATATATTCCTCGACTGAAGATGATAGCAAAGGCTTAGATATGAACAGATTCTTTAATTGTCTTTAATTGTCTTTAATTATTTTAAATCTAATGTTCCCCTTTATGTTCTTTTCACACAGGAAGCTGATAAAACACCTTTTATTTGATGGACATCCTCTAGATTTAATAAAAAGCTGCAGCCTGCCTTACCAGTCTAATCAACACGAAACAAAGACAGAAATCAAAGTGTTGGTAGTATTTGAAATATAGATGTCCTCTAACTTTGCCCTTGATAATCAATGCACAGTTAAATAGTTTTAGTGCATGTGGGAAAATATCAGAAATGGCTCCAGGCTAACAAACCTATGTTTGCTGCACAGACTGTCTTAATTATTTTTTGTTTCCCAAAAATGTGCACCTGTGTGTGCTAAGACCGTGCAGCAAAAATGCAGGATAAAAACCATTCTAGTGAATAAAATTTTGTCTTTATCTGGGCTATTAGTGAACCATTTTGCATAAGGCAGCTCTGTCTGATGAGACTAGATTGAAGCCGATTTTCAAAATCAGATGTGGAGTCAGGACAACGTTGATTTTGTAAGTGGAGATGAGATGATTGCCATGCTATGTCAGGACTACATACTCCTGGAGATAGAATCCCACTGATGGATACTCAGGCCAGGTATTATGAATACATCTGAAATGAGTTATCAGGTCTCAGGTATTTCCATGAGTTCTGTTCTGCTATTGTAGGAAAGTAAAGATCTATTTCTCTTTGGAAATTGCTTGCAGGAGGGATGTGGAATCCATCATCTACCGAGAAAACACTGATATGGGTTCCTTGAGAATCTTAAATCGCATAACGAAACAATAAACTTGGTTCTGTATTTTAACCTTTATGACCACCAATTAAACTTTGTGGCAAAAAACCCCAAGCATTTCTCACTGATGGGAAATGTGAGCCTTTTCTTCCTACCTAGATAGATTCCATCAATTGTGAAGTGAACCACAAAATTTGTAAAGTTAGGGAGAATTTACCTGAAACAAATGTGGCCAAATGAGCCAAGGAAAACACTCTCAGAGAAGGCAGGAGAAATGTTTCATAGATGACCCAGAAACTGAATCTAAAAGTGCATCACATTCTCACATCATCAGGAGAGCACTTCAGAAAAGTTAGCAGGCAGTATATGACATTATTCAAAGAAATTCTCCTTGCCAAAAACATAATCCTAATATTTCTGGTAGTTTTGAGATTAGTCCAGTAGAGTCTTAAAAAGATCTCTCTGAATACTTCACCAAAACCAAGGGGGCATTGGTCAGACCTGTTCGACACAGAAACCCTTTGGGCAGATAAAATCCTCTGAATATAGAAGAATTGCATTTTGGATTTAGTAAGATACATTTTCTATTTCTGATGCAAGTACTGCATGTGGGGTTGAGCCTACAATGTATTTTGTGTCAGCTATGCTGTTACTCTTTGAAGACATAAAGTATTTTGTTCACCATATACTTCCAGATTATTATTTTATTCAGTATCATCAGTCTGTATGAACTGGAATTTTAAGAACTGATTGGCATTTAGGACTAGGGACTGATATTCAGTCCCTGGTATTACAGTATTGCTTTCTGCACTATACTATTATTTGATTCATGTATTATGGATAAAATATGTGGGTTTTAATTTGCTAAGGGAGCTCTGAAGCTGTTCACAAACAATATAAATGCAGATCCTCACACAGAATCACTTTTTCTTTAACCAGCAGATACACCTCTGTCCAATAAACAAATTTTACAGCTGTGAAGTCAAAACAGAGGCCTGTAATCTCTACACCTGAGAAGTGCATTAATCTGGGCAGAATCAATATTTGCTTGCCTTGAAGTCAAACATAAGCACAAAATAATAGTGCAACAAACATATTTTGTGATATTGTGGCTGCATGGCCAGGCACAATGTACAAGCATTTTGCATAAGTTTGTGGGCAACGTGACCTCCAAAGAAGGCAAAGACTTGCACAGGTACACTCAGATGGCACAGGAAAACATCCAATTACTACAAGAAGCACAATTTTCAAGACTGAGAATAGAGCACAAAATAAGCACAAAAGCCTGCAAATGAGGAGGGCATTTTGCTGAACACACAAGGGCAGCTCACAAAACCAGAAAGGAGATGAGCAGCATCAGGAGCACATGAGATCCTTCTTTTGGAGGGGGGAAAGCAACCAGGAAAAACACCAGATGTGAGCTAGGAGAGATGCATTTAAAAAAAGATATTCAGCTCTTGACTTTCCTTTTGAAATAGCTGTGAAGCCTGGTCACCTTGACCTCAGGAACTGAGGTGTTTTAAGGGCCTCATCCACCAGTGCTCACTATCTAGCATGGCCTCTGTGCTGCTAAATAGTCACAACAATTTTAGTTAGATGTTAAGATCTTGGTAAGAACTAGGCATTAGACCAAAGTATGTTAATGAGTATCAGTCTACCCCGCTGCTGTTTTAAGTTTAAATCTGGTTTAATCAGTCTTCCAAACTCTCTCATCACAGCAATCTCTAAATCAGCCATGGATATTTATGTATATGGAGACATTTATAACATTTATTCATTTATGGTTGTTGCATTTTCGGTTGCCTGTTAAAAAGGAGGAATCCAAAAGAGGTACCAAAGGCTACTACTATTTCCTTTGTACTTCACCTTAAATTAAGAAGAGGCAGAGGAGATTGTTTTATCATAAAACATGAAAGTAAACAGCAGATGTCAAGACGCAGTAGTTGTCACAAGCAACAGATTTGCAATGGCAGAGATTTTGATTTTTTGACTGAAAAATCCTCATGTCCAACAGATTTGCATCACTGGAAGCATTAACAGAAATTCGTTGTGTACTGGGGACATGGGAATTACTGAAAGTTTCTCTGGTTGTGGAAGCATGAAGCCAGAGATGCTGATCACTGTATTAAAGCATCAGGATTTGCCCCTCCAAGCTGCAGACATGGAGCGAGGCTTACACATAGTACAAGAGTTCTGAACAAAACTACGCCTGCTACAGACTAGTGAAGGACATCTTTTGGGAAATAAAAACCTCAGTTACCACTACAGCTATACTGGCTCTTTATTTCAACAATGATAGCCGGACAGTTTATACTTAAGTTCACCTTTTGTATTGATTTTACTGATTGATTCTGTGGTTTATGTTTTTGGTTTTTTTAACAACTACCATATTCTAACAGTTTTTCTTGAAAAAGTTTTTAAATTTTTCCCTAGAATTGCTGCTAGCAATATGCTGTGACAGTGTCTTTGCTCTGCATTTAGAGGAAATGAATTATTTTAGCTAACAGGAACAATTTCTATTTAATCTAAATGATATCTTGGTAGCTCGCAATCAAATCTTATACATGATTTGATACTAAGCCATGAGGTACAAAACTGACTTTGCTTTTTTAAAGTTGTATAATCTTATTGACAAGCTAGAATATGCAGCTGGGATCTCATAAAAATTTTGCAGTGTAACCAAAGACCTTTTAATTTTCTTCTCTCAGTCTGAGCTACAGTCTTCAAGAATGTCCAAATATGATGCTTAAACTGTAGTGCTGGGATGATGCTTGTATTTTTCAAGTGAACTGAGCCTACAATAAAATTATGATATAGCCTGGTATTTCCTTTTATTTAAATATTCCTATTTAATAAAAACAGAACAAGGTTAAAAATTGCATTGTGACTCTCTTCATAAAGCTGAGTGCTGTCATAGCTTTTTTACTAGATAGCGCTATAGGCAAACTTCAGTCTTACTGTGACTGAGGATTCAATAAATAGGGAATTTTTCAGATTACACATCCTAGAAATATACAAAAGAGGGTTATTTCATTAAGTCATAGCTTTCTACAGTAAGTGTTTAATTTTAAAACTCAATGAGTTCTTGATTTAAAACAACACCACTTCTACTTATTTTTTTTGCTTTTCACTTGTATATTCAAGCTTTCTTTTAATTTGATTAAAATTAATGAACAAAACTTATCCCATCCTTTTTCCACAGTTAGCAAAGATATGCTTAATAACTGCATTTCTATAATGACATTAAAATGTGTAATTTAATTTATACATTTCTAAAAATAGCAACTACTCTGAAACAAGGTTCAATATCCTTCCTATTAGATGGTTCCAGTGTTTAGAATATATAATTTTTGTCAAAATATTTGATTGGCTCTGGATGAAGAAACAGGTATTAGGAGATGGCAGGCACTTTTTTCCTATATTTCATCAACCTAAGGAACAAAACCCTCTGTTTGATCTGTAATCAAAAGGAAGTGATGCAGTTTTAGGAGAGTCAAGCTAATATAAGCAAAAAAGTAAATATCAATACTACTGTAATGATATAGGTGTTAAAATATTCATAACATGTAGCTGCAGAAATATTGCATCCATGTATGGTTTTAAACCTACGTATGTCAAACGAACAGACTGAAGTCAGACACCCTGGATCTATAAACAGAGTGCTGTTTGTGTACTCACTTGAGCCTGTGTAAGTGAGCTGCAAAGTGAAAACAGGACCCTAAAACCACTAAGATAATGCTGGAATGGAATCAGACACCAGCCTGACTAATGAAACATATTAATTCCTCCAGTAAGCAGTACAAGTTCCATTCTGTGTTTGTTCTGAGGACACATAAATTCACAGAAATCATACATGATGTCCTGCTTTGTCTCAGCTGTCTTTTACTAATATTGCCATCATCAAAAGATCAGCCAGAAAAAAAAATCTGTTCCGAATATTGACTAAAAAAAAATTAAGCCTTAAGGTGATGAAACTCTGGGTTAATCAATTAACTGTGTATTGATGACTGAAAATTAGACATTCTAGATCAGTTTTGACTGTAGAGGAACATTTCATGTGCAATTTGTTAATCTTCTCTATTTCTTGAGGGAATGTTATTGCAGTCCAATTAGACAGAAAAAAATTTGTAAAAGCTAATTTTATGTTACAGCCCCCACAGGCCAAACAATAGAAAATGTTTGTGAGGGAAAACTTGGTAATGTGGAAGAGACTACTCTGAAAATTAACCTTATAGTGAAAGAATCCACAGAAAACTCTGTACATATGCTGCTCAGCCAAGCCAATAATTTAATCAGCAACCACTTCTTTATAAGATTCAGTTTGTGAAGTTCTTTTAGATGCATCATTAGGAAATCAAAGTCTGGAGGACTGAAAGGTGTTTTCAGAGGTCACTGTCAAGGCAAAATCCTAAAACAGATAACAAAAGCATTTCTGGAAGATGCCAGCTTAATCTATAACTGAAAATCTCCAAAGAGAATATTACTGATCCTTCAAACAGTCAATTCTGATTCTTGTTTGCTTTCATAATAAAAAATGTCTTACTCCCATTTAATGGAATAGTGCTGCAGTTTAAACACATCCTTCCTTGTTCTACACTCAGTGAACATAGAACCACTTTCCTTTTTTAAGGCAGTGCTTCATGTATTTGAGGTTACTGTCTTTCTACAATCTTTTTTTTTTCCTAAACTAAACATATCTGATGTTTTTTCAAGTCAAATGGAGGTGGGCCTGTAAATAGATATTTTGTGGTGTAAATGAATCTACTACTTTTAATGAAGCAGAATATTTATATCATGTGAATAATAAATAAACTTAATTATAAATGCAGAACTGCTATTCCTTGTAATTCTGTATTAGAATAATAGAATGCTTAGAAAGAAAAAGAAAGCATCATCTAGCTCCTTTCCCTAGATCAAGTTGCTCAAAGCCCCATCCTACCTGGCCTTGAACACTTTCAGGGATGGGGCATCCACAAATTCTCTGGGCAACCTGTTCTAATGTCTCACCAAATTAATATCTTCCTAATATCCATTGTAAACCTACCCTCTTTCAGTTTAAATCTGCTTTCACTTTTCCTTTCACTACACTCCTTTAAAATGAGCCCCTCCATCTTCTCTGTAGCCCCCTTTTAAGCACTGGGAGGCTCCTAGAATACTTCCCTGGAGTCTTCTATACCCTAGGGTAAATAACTCCAGGCTCTATAGGTCCCAACCCCCTGATCATCATTGTGGTCCTCCTCTGGATCATTTGTGTTTAAGTCATTATTTTTTCTTATTTACACACAGTGGTTTCCTATTTTATTTTTTCAGACCCTTTCTTTAATTTCTCCAGACTATACTGTGCTCTAATTCTGTCCTGCTGAGTGTTTTCAGTTTTGCATGCTTTGTGTAATTTGCAAGGTTAATATACCTGCTCTTCCTCCTGGAAAGTTCCTGGGATTTTATTTATTTTTTTTAGCTTGAATTGCCCTTTTCTGTTTTGATTACACCACAGCTCATTTTTTGTCACAGCTCCCTGTACCTGCTAGCCAATGCATTTCTTCCACTGCTACTAGTCATGTTCTCAGTCCTTCCAGTTATCTCCACCCCTTGTCATTGTAACCTGTCTCTTCCCTCCAAAAAAAGTATCTACTGGAGGATTTGCTCCAATCCCTCAATAAAAGTCAAGCTCCCCAGCTGCCTTATCTTACCTGTGAACTCTTAGAAAGTAGACTCCAGGTTTCTCTCTCCTGAGGGGCTGGGGGTCAGCCTGGTCTCAGGGCAGTACAAAGGCCAGTCAGGGAACAGGGAGGGCGTGGCTCAGTGACACAGGAACAGGGGAAGGAGCCAATGTAATGAGATTATACAAGGAGAAAAGCAGAAAGGTCAAAGCCCAACTAGAACTTAATTTGGCTACTGCTATCAACAACAATAAAAACATTTATACAAACTCATCTGCAATAAAAGGAGAGCTAAGGAGAATCCACTCCTTGGCTGAGTGTGGGGACAAGGATGAGTGACAAAGGATGATTGAGGCCTCCTTTGCCTCAGTCTTTGATAGCAAGGTCACTTCTCTCCAGGTACCCAGGCCTCTGAGGTGGAAGACAGAGACAGGGAGCAGAATAAAGCCCCTATGAAACAGGAGGAAAAGGTTAGAGACTGCTACATGACTTAGACACTCACAGGTCTATGGGGTTAGATGGGATCTGCCCAAGGATACTGAGGGAATTGGCAGAAGCACCCACTGAGCCACTTTCCAGCCTTCTCAGTTCTATGGCTCTGTGAACTTAATGAATGAAACAAAATCAGTTCTTGGATCATACTAATCATTCTGTGCTCACAATCAAAAGCTCTCTGTTAATTGCTCTGCTGTATGTTTGTTTTTTTCCAGAAGAATATAATTTCATATTAACTTTCAATAAAGGAGAAAAGGCTAGAAACTTTTATAATGATTATTTCTCTATTGAAAGGCAGGTTGCATTTTACGTCAGAGTTCTTTGATTTTTCTTAAAACATTAGAGTGTTCTTTAATGTTCTTACAAATATTTATTTATTCCCAGAAGCAAAAGAATTTAAATTAGTATAGAATTTATTGATTTGTTGTGTGATGCATGGAAACTTACAAACTTTTTTTTTTCCCTTTAACATTTTCCCAACTGAAAAGACTATTCATAAACATGTAGTTATAGAGAAATTCTATGAAGAGACTTGCTTCTATACTCATGGATTAAGCAGTTTTGTTTAAGAAAGGGAAGCCTTCAAGAAGACAACAGCAGACTGGACTGCGAACCTCAAAATGCCTTTTTCCAAAATACTCCAATTTACAGAGGCATATCTATTAGCAGATTCAAAAATAAATAATCTGCTGTATAGTCACTAATTGTGCTGGCAAGCATATAACAGCCCTACTCACCAAGAAGGAATTAAGTATTCTGTAAACAGAGAAAGCAATCTAAGTAAATGGGCCATTTGGACATCACAAGTAATAAAATTGTATACTTCTCCTGAGAAAGTTAAGTTTCACTTTCAGGGACAATTTCTTTGTTCCCTTGCCACATACCTCGTATTATGATGTTCATATTAGGCTTGTCACTGGAACTTTAATATCTTTCACAGAGCATTGTGTTAGCCAATCAAAAATTCCTTCTGTAAATTAGTTTTATGAAAAGGGAGTATTAAAAGGTCAATGCCTCCTACAATATATTGGAAATTATTTTTGCTTTTGCATTTAAGATGTTTACAAATTCCAAAAATGTTAATTCTGAGCATATATGATAATATAAAGTTATTGAAGATGAGGAAGTCAGTTGGTGTTTATCGCCATAACTAAACCAAAAAGGAATTAACTAATGAGTCTCATTAACTTTTGCTGGTGAACACAGAAAACAGTCTCTTTCTCCTCCTGTTGTGCAGAGTAGAAATTCATAAAGATATTGTGCTAACATGTCTTCATGATATGTTAGCACAACATCTTCATGAATTTCATATCAGTACATATCAATAAAATGGAACAAATGCAAGTGTATGGATATTTTGTTTATCACTATCCTCAAAACACAATGAACAGAAGAAAACAGAGGGAAGATGAGTTAAAGTAACTAGAAGATGAAACATTAAAACCAGATATTATACATGTGTTCTGTTTGGCTCAGACTTATGTCTGGCTTCCATGCAGTAACAAACAAATTTCTGAAACGGTTTAAATTTTGAAAAGAGGAAAGATTGAACTCGGAAACACTGTAATGACTCATCTGTTGTAGAAGAAATTAACATTTACAGGCTTGTGTAAGAACTAGAGAATTGACAGCAAAGTTTCATGGAGGTAATAAATTTTAAGATCCTCAAATGCTGAGTAGCTACTTTATCAAATAACAAAGAATGGAATGTGAATAAGATTTTTCTACATGGCTAGTGATAAACTTTATATCTGCTTGCCTGTTTTCAGACAAAAAACTTCAGAAAAATTCACTTGAGTTGAAAATTCATTCTTTTTTGACTACAAGATTATCGTAACGAGAGCACAGCTCAAAAGACCAAAGAAGTTTGCAATGGTGATAATTGCTAATTTGTGTAAAAATAAACACCAGTCCTAAAAAACTCACCACCTACAATAGGAATACAGTTAACATCTGAAAACATTTTTATCCAAAATGCCTTTTTATCCTGTTAGACTGATCTTTGATAGCTTTGAGGATAGAAAACTTAGGAGACTGGATCAGACCAAAAGATCATCAAAGGTACTGTAATCTGCAAATCCAGTAGGTTTCCAGTAATGGCAAAGAGAATTATCAGGGATGTATGAAAGGAAAAACTCAGAACATGCTGAAAGTCCTCTTTTTCCTTCTACAGATTTCTGATTTCTAAAAGGCAGTTTTAGAGATTTTCTAATCCTCCCCCTCAATGAGGTTATGATAAACATTCTGATGTTGTGTTCACTGAAACTGATGACAGAGAAAAACAAAACATAAACCACAAATGGAAACAAGTTAAGTGATTAGTGTTAGGATAGAGGAATTGGATGAGATCTCACATATTTTTACAGAGCCTAAACACTGTGGGGGGAAAAAGCTTTATTGTTGAGATATAACCTTGTTTATTTAACCCCAGGGAACTGCCGTCACTTCCTCAGACTTTTTTAGTAACATGAGTTCCATATGTTCCAAAGTGATTTCTGTCAAGATGCAGTGTTTATGGAGCTTGAACAGAAGGGACATTTCAAAAGCTGATATATGCTGAAAAGAAGTAGATTTTTGTGCCACATTGCTATAATTAAGCCTATTTGGAATGAAGAACACTTTAGTTAATACAAAGCCTACAAGATCCTTGTTTTAACTAATAACAGTTAGTTCTGACAAATATCTAAAAGAAGGGAAGCAAAGGGGAAGGATGAAATTGTAGCTGTGAGCTGTACAGCTTTATCTATCTTAAGCCAGAATTTATACACATTAGAGAAAACAAAAGACATAGGAAAATGTACACTCCTTCCTTTAACATGGCAAACATGCCATGTTGCTAGGTTTGTTTCTTAGCTAAGAGAGAAAGCAGTGAAGCCTGTTAAAAATGGTGGAGACACCAGAGAAATGGAGACCTATTAAAATTGTCAAGGCTATAGGTGAGTGACAAAGAACAGCAAACACTGCAGCTACAGAAAATTAAGTACTTCAGTTAAAGGGAAAAAAAATGAGAGACTGACAGATGAGTAGATATGTATAAGCAAAAGGAAGATCTAAAATGGTGCAAGAATATCAGTATTCAAGCCATTGAAATGGAAAACATGTACAAAACTTCCAGCACACCCAGTGAAACAGCAGCTGTAGACAAAAACACAGTGTTTTTCCTTCTGTTGAGGAAAGAAAGTAGCAAAGTAGAAAGTATAACCTAACTTATACATCAGCTGAAGGAACATGTAATCACAATCAGAGTCTCATTTCATTCATCAGTGGTCATTAACAATGTTACTTCCGTCTTGTTAGCTCATCAGAAGCATCCAATTTTATTTTGCCAAGGACTGCAAAGACCAGAGAAAAGTGTCTATGGGCTAGAGGCTTTTTTTTTCTCTCTGTATATCATATTCAACTTGGTTTCATTAGGGTGGTTTTTGTAGCACGTGCTTACAAGAGGAATATGTAATACAGTATGATTAGAGTAATTACAAGAAGAGCTTATAAATGAACTTAGGGTGTCATGTGGTCTTTTTTCATATCACTGACCAAGAAATAGTCTTCAAAATTGGTCTTACATCTTCCAAGGAAACCTGCATTTTTGGTTCTTCTATAAAATGCTCTGGTTAAATTATTTTATAACTTGAGGAAGTGGGGAAGGGCACGCTCAGTGGCAAAGATGAATGAGGATGAATTTTGTTGGAATCTGTATTACATTTTGTGAAGGTTTTGTAACTTTCAGGGCTGTTTGGATTATTAAATCACCTTAAACCCTTTAAAAATATTATGATGATTATAATGCTCCCAAGCTGATAGTCATGTCATGCATTAACTCATTCCATCAAATTCATTGAGCAAAATATACTAAAATCTACTACAAAATCTGTCTAAAGGGCTGATGATTTTTACAGTCTGTAAAGTCTGTTAGGTGTATAAAATTCATTAATATTAAAAATTGATTCCACCCTTTTCCTGAGGTTTGGATCTACCTATGAGCGTTTACCTTCATTTACCTTACTTGGTCTCTGCAGTGGGATAAAATAATTACAAAACCATTTTCCTAAATTTTATGGCCCAAGGATCTCATCTGAGTTTTTGGGGTGGACTATCTCCAGGATTCTTATTCAAGTCTTGATTCTTTTGGCAATTATCTTTATTTTTTCCCCCCCACATTTACCAGTGTTTAATTTGTGAGGAGATTTGGCCTCTTACCGCTGCCCCAATTTTTGTAACAATTCTGCAGGTTATCTGCTGTAGATGAAAGGCACCAATGTGTACTCATGCATTTATGCATACAAAGCTACTTAAAATTCTCAGAAAGTACATCTAAGAGTAATACCTAAAAAAAAACCCCAACAAACCAGCCCAACCACAAAAACATTTAGTTTCTAAAAGGTGCTCAGCTAAAATTTTCTTCTAAATTAGTTCTCTTTTCAGTTATGAATCTGATAAATGAACTTTCCAGAACCACATATTAGGCTAGACTAAGAGTGTTCAAACTTGAAAAATATAACCCTTACATTAAAATTGATAAAAGTAGATGCTGAAGAAAGTATGAGTCAGTCAAACCAATATTAAAATATTTCAGATAGTATAAAAAATTGTTTTAATTCAGAAAGGAATAAAGGTTGACAATCTCAAGGGATTATCCTGTGATCAACCTATGTTTATTCTCCAAACCTTCCTCAGGCAATATTGACTGAAACAGTCATGTGCTTGTTCAGACTTCATTTTGAAAAGTTTAGGCAAGTGATGAGGAATGGGATTATCTAATTATTATAAGCAGGAGAAACAGTAAATATTTATATTAAACTGATAAATTTTCTACTAGTAATGGTAAAGTCTTGGACTGATAAATAATGGGAGTATACCACATACCATCATAGATCACTTTAGTATGGTTGAAAAACTTCCATAGTGAACAGTCTGAAGAAGAGGTATAAACAGGAGGTAAAAAAAGCCAAGTCTACTCATGAAGAAAATTCATTTCTGCACCTTGGCAGCTTGTTTATTAAGCATATCTTAAACATATTAAATATAAATTATCATTAAGTGTCTAAACATGTGGGAAGTAGGGCCTGAGAGAAGTGGAAGAAAGAGAGGAAAATAGACATAAAAGCTAGAATTTATACTTCAATTTTGATTCTCCTGATGTCTAATCAACTTATGCAGCGCTCCATCCAATGCTCTCAGAATAACAAAGGGTGTCCTTGCCAGTGAAGGACAAACAGGGTTACAGATATGAGCTACAGCTAAGGTTTTATACTGTTCAGAAAAAAAGCAGTATAACTTCAGATCAGTAGGGATTTAATATTGTCTGATATTAATTGAGAAATTCTCCTATTTAATTGGCTTTGTGCATTGCCTGAATACAAACCACAAGTTTGCATGCAAAGCATATTGTCCTTACAAAGATGCTCTTCTCATAATCCACATTTCTGGCTTCCAACAGTAAAAGTTGAACACTGAAAAGGAGTTCTCGAGAGGTTATGGGGATTTGATTGATCCTATATGAAAAAATTAAGTGAAATGGAAAAATAAGTAAAGATAAGTATGGGAGGGTGTATTACATTGTTTGTGAGGAGAAAGGATCCTTGACTTCTACTAGAGCTGCCTTAGAAAGAGCACTGTCTGACTTGCTGTTACATAGTGTGTGCACATCTAGTACTAAGTGTTTAAACAGGTCTTTCTGACTCCTTCAAGGCAGCCTTCTATCATATTTTCATTAGAGATATAATTTTTTATGGGTGCCACTTGACATCCTACAAATTGCGCTCAATCTAGTAGAAAATATGGCCCTGAATTTCAGTTTCCTCTTGTTAGTCATAGTCTTGCTCTTATCCACCACTGTTTGTTGCCTGAGACTAAATTTAGTCTTAGGCAATAAACAGTGGTGGATACTTCTGCTTTCTGTCTTGGTTTAAGACCTTTAATTGGAATTACCTTTAATGATTCTTGGCATGCAGTAGACATTATTAAAGTGCACCCTTCTAAGACCGACCAATTAATTTCAATCCCAGATCTCAATTTCCTTGTTTTCTGTTATCTTCTCCCCACACTTCCACTTGTTAAATTGTCTCCTGACACAGCTGGTGTAAAGAAGAAGAATTAATTTTCCAAATTTGGCAGTGATATGAAGAGGTTGGAAGTGCAGACATATAATTTTTGAAGCAGTAGTGAAATTCCTGCTCATTGCCAACACTAAATAAAGAGTTATAATTTACAGACATGCAGAATGAACTTGAAAAGACATAAATGACACTGAATACTTCATAACTGAATGGACAAATCGTGATAACCAAGTGACAATAGAAAACCTTTGTACACATTATGAGAAAACCAAACTATGTGACAAATGACATAGAACTTGGCTTGTAAAACTTCCAAGAGATCTTGGAAACCAATTATTCAAATTCTGTCCTTGAACAATGGGCTCACCTTATATGGCTTTATGTGCCTGTCTCTGTTCCTATTTGTTCAGCAATGTAATTATAGCTTAAAGATTTTTTTTCCTTACTGGAGAAGCATCGGGGTGTAGCTAGTCCATGGACTAACAGTA
Source organism: Peucedramus taeniatus (assembly GCA_013400575.1). NCBI lineage: Eukaryota > Metazoa > Chordata > Aves > Passeriformes > Fringillidae > Peucedramus > Peucedramus taeniatus. Next base: position 63,178 of record WBNO01008605.1, on the reverse strand, counting down.
GGACATGGCACTGCAGCAAGCTGTATATTTTGGGATGGGCAAATCATCCTTTAGATTGTGGGGACAGGCAATTGGTTTCATATGAAGGATTTCAGCAGGAACATTATTTTCATTGAGCTCCCATGTAAACTCACCAAGAAGCTAAAATGTACTGTGAGATTATCATTTAACTACAGTAAAACTTCAAATGAATACTTTAAAACTTTTTCCGAGCCTTCACTGCTTGAGGGAAGCTCCCTTTAAAACACAAACAAAAACCTCCACAAACTGCATCTAGATTTTATTTTGGTGCAAAGAATCACTCTGTGAGAGCTATAAGCAATGGTTAAGTAGTGCTTATCTTGCAAGCTTGGTATCTTACTCATTTTTCTCCATTTATTTCTTATATTCAGTTTTTAGCTTTTTGCACATATTGCTTTTGCTTTTCATGTAAATTGCCTCAGTTACTACACTTCAAATGACACAGAGAACTCTACTATTAAAAATTTAAAAGAAGTAAAATTTGAGAAAAAATCAAATAATCTTAACAAAAAGAAATGTTGATAAAAGAATACTTTCAAAATCTGGAGTAGTGACAATATGTGTCTGGAATGCCCTATCATAAAAGAATGTAAATCAAAACGAATTTTACCTTTATTTTTCTTTTTTGATAGCAGATGTTATGAACATTAAAAGATGACAGTGAATATATGGGGAGACATATCAAATGAGTCTCTAGAATGACCAACACTTCTGAGTCATAGGGAATCAATTAATGAAGAAATAATCAAGTCTACTGACTTTGAGGCTATCACGGAGTTAGCTTTGTCAAGTTCATAAAATGGAGATGCTGAGACAGAATATGATTAATGGTTTTATCTAGGAGCTGAATTATTCAACAATTAAGGGGAAAGTATTTTTTTAAAAAGCTGAAAATGCTGATTAGAAATAGGCTGAAAATTCCAGTCACCATGCATCTGATTTGTTTGCTTGTTTGTTTTGATAAAATGGTATCTTATTTGAATTCAAATATACACTGAAAGAAAATAATGGCGATCTTAATGGTTTATTTCACCTACCAGAACTTGTAAGCCTAGCTTTGCCAAGTGTTCACTTGGTTTGTTGGTTTTAGAAACTGATGAACATTTATGTAATGTTCACATAAACGTGAACTACAAGGACAAAATTATTTCATCTTTAACAGATGTCAGTGTCTCAGCACTAAATCCTGTTTATTTACAGCATATAATAACAATGTCTTGCAGTCTGGCTTATGATCTACACTAGTGTCTTCAGCTGTTTGCTGAATATTTAGCCTTGGCTTTGCTATAATATCAGTAAACATACACTTTTAAAATACAAACTGCTAAGACTGTCTTTGATTTTAAAAGGAAATACTTTTTTTTCATTCAGCTTCTGGTATTAGAAAAGCTGAAATACAGATGACATCTGACAGAACTTTCACAGGACATGCACTTTTTAAAAGAGGTTTCACAGGACACGCACCTGGCAAAGATTGGGAACAGCTGTCATTTTGTGATGCTAGGGAGGTGTTTGGAGATCACAGAATGACAGAATGGTAAAGGTTGGAACGGGCCAAAGGAAAGGGGTCATCTGGTCACACCTCCCTGTGCAAGCAGAGTCTTTCCAGGACACATTGCACAGGATTGCATCCAGATAGATCTTGAGTATCTCCAGTGAGGGAGACTCCACACCCACTCTGGGTAATTGTTCCAGTGTTCATTCACCTGCACAGTAAAGTTCTTTGTCCTATTCAGGTGAAACTTCTGTGCATCAGTTTCTGCCCATTGCTTCTTGTCCTATTGCTCAGCAGTACCAAAAAGAGCCTGGCTCCATCCTCTTGACAGCCTCCCTTCAGATATGAACAACAGTCAGTCTGGTTGGTACCATCCTGCTTGCTGGTAAATCTGCTGTATGATTGCTTAAGAACTATCTCTTCTAGACTTAGCTGAAGATCAAGTCTACTTTCCTGGAAGAAGTGGTAAAGAGGGCATCATGTCTCACACAGAGCCTCCTATTTCTGTGCAGGGTAGTCCTGCTGACTTGTGTTTTGCAAAAGTCTTGGTGATATATGAGTATGAACCTCGAAGGTCTTTCTGAAGAAGCACATAGTGAGAGCTATAATGAAGGGGTTAGCCTACATGTGTAGAGCTATACAAGTAGGAGATTGAAAGATGATGTTGCATATCTGCTCTGGAAATACCTTTCTTTCTCCCTGGTGCAATGACCTGAAAAGATTTGCAGGAATGTAATTTTTCCATCTGACATCTTTGAGTGCTTCCTTCTGCATAAGCAGGGGAGAAAGATGCATGCCCTTGAGCAGCTGAACGGTGATGAAAAGCAGGCATCTACTCTGGACATGGTGTGTCACCTAATTTTGGGCTACTACTTTTAGTCAGATGAATGTACCATAATGAAAAACAAAATAAAATCTGGGAGTCTTATGAGTTTTCCCTGTCACTGCTCTGCATGCTAAACAAAGCACAAGCTACAGCAGATGGTGGGTATTTTAATGCCTTCACATGTCTGTGTATCTAGGGAAAAGAACTCCTCATCACTGATAGCTTCTGAGGAAGTTTAATAATTTCTATTAAAGTTCTTACTACACATCTAGAATCCAGGTTTTGTTATTTTTTTTTTCTTAGTGCTTATGGGTTTGTTTGATGGGTTTTTAAATTTTTCTTTTTTAAAATCTAACACGTTTAGGGAAAAAAAATTCCTTGTCAAGAAAATTTACAGTTTTTATATTTTTCCCTGAAAGCATCTATTTTAGCTAAACTGTCAAAATATGCCAATCTCTTGACACCCCAAAATTATGTGGGTGTCCAATATAAGGAAAACTATTTTGTTTATAATTGTGGCAGCATCTGGAGGAGTGTCCAATCTTATACACCACTCATGTCTGCCTAACTTAAAGAGCTGCCAGCTGGTTCAGGCTATGCACATGGGCTTTATTTTCTTTACTGCTGGAAACTGAAGAATTCCACTGGAGCAAGTCATGTCCGATCAGTGCTTAGTGTTACTCACTGGAGTAGGGTGACAGCTTCATGATGTTATAATACAATGCACTTCATTGAAAGCTCTGATTAATAACACTTGGCCGATTTTTTATTAAAGTATTTGACCAGGCAATTGTTGCCTGGTCAAATACATTTTTTAGAAAATCAAGAGAAGACTTAGTATTGTTGCTTCACTGCATGTATAATTCATCCTGAACTCTTTCATTATAAATACAAAATATCTGCAATTTATGTTGTCTGTATGTTTCAGTCTTTTGGCTAGTGACTCTTTGGCCACAGGAAGACTAAACTACAGTTATTGGAAAAATCAGCTGAGCTCTTAAAAACATACCTACTGGACAAGTCTACAAAAGGAAACTTTCGGACTAAAGGATGAGAGCATTTTACTCATGTAAAACTACTGAAGAGTGTCCAAAGGAAGGCAATAAGGATGGTGAAGAACATTAAGGGGAAGCCGTGTGAGGAGCAGCTGAGGTCACTTGGTCTGCTCGTCTTGGAGAAGACAAGACTGAGGGGAGACCTCACTGAAGTTACAACTTCCCCATGAGGGGCAGGTACTGATCTCTTCTCTCTGGTGCCCAGTGACAGGACCCAAGGGAATGGCCTGAAGCCATAACAGGGGAGGTTTAGGTTGGGCATTAGAAAAAGGTTCTTCACCCAGAGGTGTCTGGGCACTGGAACAGGCTCCCCAGGGAAGTGGTCACAGCACCAAACCTGACAGAATTCAGGAGGGGTTTGGACAATGCTCTCAGGCAGAGGGTGTGACTCCTGGGGGTGTCCTATGCATGGCCAGGAGCTCAACTTGATGATCATTGTGAGTGCCTTCCAATGTAGCATATTCTCTGATTCAGTCAAATATTTTCAAATGCATCCAGTGACCTAGTGCATAGATGATGATTTTGTAAACCCTGGATATACTAGGCAACCATAAAAAGAATCCCAAAACAAGACTTGTGGTAGTGACCCTTAAATGCCATGTGCACTCAACTTTAAACCTATACATATTAAAACAATTCTGATTAAAAAATGAAAAATCCTCGACTTGTATCCTTCTGTCTTTCCCTAAAATAAAACAGTAAAAATATATTACAGTGCATACATTTTCTGTATGTGATAATATATGCAATATGTATTTTTTGTGATAACAAAAGTTAAGGATGGTACTGTAAATAGTCAATGCATACAGATTTTTCCTCCACATTGGAATAATGAGTGCATGAGCAGTTTCTTTTATTATGCTTGAATGATCAGAATATGATACTGAAAAGAACATAATTTATGCACACATTTATTTGTTTATTAAAAAGCACAAGCCATTATATGTGCTTTAGCAACCAGTACTGTGTAACCTATTTCTTTATATTTCTTTGCTTGCCAATTATGCTTGAAGGGATGAGACTCACTTTTTATCTGAAGCCTCATTAAATATGTGCTGGGTGAAACACCAGTAATAAATATGAAAAGGAAGGATGTGCTGCTCCCCTTCCCCCACCATCTTATTGCCTAGCATATATCACCCTAATATTAAAACACTTAGCATGCAATACAGGAAATAAGTGATGTACAAAGCGTGTCGCAGTAAGAAGCAGGAAACCCAACCCCAGTGAAATAGGGGACAACATCCAAAGTAGCTTATCTTGGAGGAAACTCTGCAAATAGAGAAACAGCAAGTATTCTGGTAGTACTGGATGGTGACTGTAGGTGAACCTTTGTGGAAAGTTTCTTGCAATGATCTACAAATGGGGATTGCTTTTCAGACTTGATTCTGTACCAAAGTTTGGAGGCCATACACAGTATTTGGAGAAGGTATTTCTCTGTCTCTTGGGCAAAGTCCACTGCTCTGCTTTCCTCTTTTTATGTCCCAGAGCATGCTTGACAGGTCATGCCTCTAACACTGTGCACTTGTCTGATAGGCCTGGCTCTTCTTTGCAGCTATTCACAGTGCCCACTAGTATGCTGGACTATAATAAACTCCTTTTCTTTATTTCAATGACTTCTTATAGCTTTAATGCAAGAGGGAGATTTTCAGTGATTAATATAAGACTCAACATAACTTTGAGCTGTGAACCATTTTTTATCAGTCATGTATCTACCAATAGATTAGACAGTTCATGTCAAATCAAGAGGGGTTGGACTGATTTTTTACTCTGTTCAAACTGAAAGGTTAAGAAGACTACAGTATGGGTTTGCATTTCAAAAGTTTGCTTTTAAAAATATTCATGAGAAATTAAGTCTCTTTAAGACAATCTGGTAATTTTGAAAAATGTCAAAGTAAAAGAAAGGGAAATAAAAGCTTTATATTTTTACTTAGTACACTAGAATAGATTGTGGTATTATATTTTTTCTATCTATCCCAGAATCCTAATTTCTGATTGATGACCAAAGTTGAGTTCAGTTTTTATAGTACTGCATGCTGCCCATGGCAGTATATTCAGGAGACAGACCTCAGAGACTATCAAAGTAACTGTTGTTGGTGCATTTTATGATAAAACATAACTTTCTGCTGGAAAATACACTGGTGCAATCCATTCATATCACTTTGGAAGACCAGCTATCAAACAGAAATGTTATTTTTTCAACACAAAACAAAACTCCGTTTCATTTAGGAAAGATTTTGTCGTTTTTTTTTTTTTTTATAGTCACATTAATTTTCCCTAGCTATCCTTCACCTGCTTATAAAGTCTCAATCTTCCAGGTGACACAAAAATAACAGAAAAGGATTTTTCTCCAGAAGACAAAAATAATAAATTATCAAAAGTGAAGTTGCAGAAGGAAAGAAGCAACATAAGGCCTCCATTGCCAACAAGCCATATAAGGCCCAAATCACATTTAAAATAGCATTTCACAGGGTTGAGCTGCCTCCTGCTTTGTGTTTACAAAGTTTTCATTCTTTTTGAAGGTGTGCATCTGTAGAAGTCAAAGTCATTGCAGCTAATGTAGCCAAAACAAGGATTCAAAAGATTTCAACCTTGTCCAAGTAGAGTAGCTAGTTTGACAGATAAAAAGTATGGGAATAACCAAATAGAAGCAGTAGATGCATATTTTCTTCTGTATTTATCCAAAAGGCTGAGATCCAACATTTATTCCTAAATGAAATTAAACAATTTCAATTTATCAATTACCTTCAAACATTTGTCATTTAAATGCTTGAATATTTCCTAAGACAAATTATCCATGACTGCTGGAAGAAATTCTGAAAACCAGGTTATACCTCTTCAGCTTCATTAAGTCTGAATCTAATACTGTAGTATAAATCATTTCCAACCTAGTTTTGAGGAATAGAATTAAATATTTAAAAAAAAAAATCAATTCTTATGCAGCCAAAAATCCCACGCAGAGCTACCACAACTGCTCTTGTTAGCAAAGCCCATCTATCTTCCACAATCTCGAATCACTTTTACTTAATCCAGATACTGAAAGATAAATCCCATTACAGCTGACACTTTCTATTTTATCCCATGTCTTGCATGAAATATTTCTACTAATAATGTTTCTGACATTTCCTCTTTGAATTCATAGTTTTTTTTTTTCCTTAAGTGGAAAACAGATTTCTGTTTGTGGTCTAAATCTTCTCATTATCATGTTATTAAAATCTTTAGTTGATTGTTTGCAATTATTTGGGTTCAAAGGAATGGCTGACAAGAATTTAATGCCAGATTTAACACAGTGGATGTTCTAATGGGACAACAGAGACACACAGGATTCTCCTGAACTAACTTTACCTATGCCTAATCACAGCAAAAAATTGCTTCCATAGGCTTAATCCTATTTATATTAAATAAGTAATTAAAATGGAAAGATCCATTTGAACATACCTGTCAGTCTGCATTGACTAAAAAGAAAATTTCAGACATAATATTCACTGTATACTGCTTACACAGCTTGAGTTAGAGGAGCTGAATTATACCTGCAATGCCTAGATGAATACTAACAACATTAAATCTTTGAGTGAGGAACTGTTCACCAACTACATAAAAAGCCAGAAATCTAAGCCTTGTACCAATTCTGTTGCAATGACTAGACATTGTCATTGGTAGCAATTAGTTTTCTTCTTCCTAATTGCTAAGATAGGAAGCTGTTAGCCATATGAATTGATAAAACAAACTTCTAAGCAAAAACGTTTATTTAAATGAATAAAATGTGCCTATATAAAAGACACTAGACTATCACTCTGTATGAGAATAACCTTTACTTTAAAAACAAAAATACCATCAATAACCTTGATTAAAAATGGTAATTTGGAGCTCTCTGAGCTTTGAAGGAAAATGGGGTTTCATATTACAGATGCAGAAAACATATTTTCTTCTGCAGTTATTTATATTGTATTGATCATCCACAGACCACCCACCTGTGATGTAAGCAATATTATTCAGATCCCTGAATAAGATTCCAATTCTTTTTCTGCTTAAAATGTTTCCAGAGTTTCTTTCCAACATACTGAATATGCTGAGAGGGGTGTGGGTTTATTACCCTGATATACAGTTTGCTCTCTGAAATCTTACAAGAAGAGTAAAACAAAATGGCAAATCTCCACACAAACATGAAATAATAGAAGACACAAAAGTAAATAACGATGACTGATAAAATTCTGCACATCATTCCCACTAATACGTTCCATACTGTGCTATGAAATGAAGTATTTTTCATTTAACTAACCAATCAATAGAAAAACTTCAGACCTCTGAAGCAGAGTGAAATTGGATTTTGATGAAGAATGATGCAGAGAACTATGCTAGCTGTTAGTTTTGAGGGAAAAAATAAATTAATTACTTTTATTCAGAAAGATAGTTATAGAAGTCTTCAAGAACACTTCATAGCTAGACTTCCAGGCATAGATTTTGAGTTTTAGATCATTACTAAAGCAGGGATTGAAGAAGGTCCAGAGAGTGAATTGTCAGCAGTATGTACAGTTCTTTCATCTTCACATTAAAAATTTATTGCATTTACAAGCCATGTGGTTTGAAAGTATCTTTTCATGGCTGATTAATCTTTATTTATGCTAGCAGGGATAAGTGTCCAGTGACTTGATGAAAATTAACTTACTAATTCTATTAAGGTGGAATTTGGAGACATGTTAATTGTGAAAAGAAAAAATATGCTGACAGTGATGTTGAGATTGTAACTGGAACTCATACTGCTGCTCTGGCAGGAGGACAGTGTGGGTGGTGCCTCCTTCTCCTGTGCATTCCCACAGTCCCGTGGCCACAGAGGGGATGCAAGTGCAGCAGGAGCCAGAGGACTCAGCACTGACTGCTCCACTGTCCTTCTCACTTGTGCCTGCAGGGGCAGCCTCAAGGACAGCAGCATCCTTACACAGCTTCCACAAGTCTCCCTGAAGCTGCCAGATTTATCCTGAACTCCCCCATCTCCTGATGGCTGGCTCTGCACATGGCAAGTCACTTTTTCTAGTTCTGTCACCACACAAGGCCCTTGCCTTGAACTAAGACATTAAATAAGAATTTTAGAAAAAGTGTGTTCAAGTGTTTTGCTGTAAAATATCTTAAATATCATTTCCCTAGGAAATGATATTTCTGATTCTTTACTGTTTGTGATTCTTAACTGATTTATTATTTATACTAGACCTTCAGCATGCAATTGTAGCAAACAAACATTTTGCTCTTATTTGAACACCTGTTTAACCTCTTACATTATTGTAAACTTGAGTGTTGCAATAAAATAAAAGAAAACAAAAAATGAGAAGTAGATGACATCTTGGGGCTAACAATTCTGCAACACTGAATGCAGAATGGAGCTCTTGATACGCTGACCCAAGTACCACATCAATACCAATAAAAATAAATGAGACTTTGAACTGCTGCATGGACTAGCATCCCTGAGTCACCTCTCACAGGCAACCCCTTGAAAAAAAGCTTTCTGGTTCCCCTGGAGATGGAAACCATCTTAGAGGACAGGAGTCCTCTAGCTCCCTGTCAAATAAGGCCGTCCAGACTGTTTCTAAATGAGCTCATCTTCATCCCCCTACACTCAGTTGGCAGCCCTGGAAATCCTGTAGCAACGTACCATTGAACAGTTTTTCAAATAAAGCCTTTAAAGATGGTGGTAGTTATCTTCATCTTCAGCCATATCTTTGTTGAAATTTAATAATGGCTGAACAGAAAATGGTGAGCAGACCTGTCCATGTAACAGTAACTACTTGTGAGAACTTGTGTGAACACCACTATGTCCCCATCCCATTATTATTTGAACTGGAAAATACTTTTTTTTAATTACTACATTCTTCTAAATATATCTATCTATCTATCTATCTATCTATCTATCTATCTATCTATCTATATATATATCTTCTTTTTCTACCAAAATCAGTGAAACGCTGAGCACCTACACATTATTTTTGGCAAGGCATTGAGTGTTGCCAAGAGAAAATGAGATAAAAAGTAACCACTGTACCCTTCAACCTGTTAACAGTCAGGGCTGAAGTACTGCATTGCTTCAGTGATCTCTGCAGAACAGAGCTTTTCTTTGCAGGAGGAACAGCTTTGGCAGACAAACTCACTACCTCTTCCCTGCTCTGTGTGACCTTTTAAAGCTGAGAGAACAAGAAGCCTAATACAAAGTTGGATTAATGCATGTAGAATCTAAAGAAAGATGTAGATTAATTGGCAAGATATAAATTAAGAGCCTACCTGTTTTCTGCTTGGAAATAGAAAGAACAAACTCAGCGTGGAAACCAGTATGTTTCTTCTATGTACTTCAGTCTTGGGTATCTTTCTTACCTGTGCTCCAATCAAACATAGAAACTTGAAGTCCACACTGCTGAAGTGCTACCCATCCTGGACAAGAGTAAAGGTTACCATTAAACTCATACTTCCCTGCTGCAGTAAGGTAGAAAAATCATAAAGAAAGGTTTAATAAAATCAAGCCTGCTCTCCTGGAATCAGTGGCTGGACTTGCCAAAGCTAGCATTTTGCAAGTTCCCATGTGAAAGCAATCCTGTTGAGAGCAGTTCATTAACATAACAATCTATTCCTGGGTAAAAAAATAACTAGCACCTGTATAAACTGTTTTTACACTGTTAGATAGAAAAATGAAAACTATCTCGCACAAACAACTTTTCCTGCATGTACACACCAGGGGTTTGAGTGACCAATGAATACAGGGTGACAACTTGTTACTAACCAATAAAGTAATTGGCAAGAAAAATACTAACCAGTTAGAGTCCCACACGAGGTCTGTAAAACTGTATAAAAAGGAGTTATGTGAATAAAGAATTTGCTTTTTCCACCATGAAGAAAATGGAGTCCATATGATTTATTCCTATACTTCCCCTCAATCTGACCTTTTGCACAGTTTGGAAGAGAAATAATATCTGCTGAAGATCCCAGCCATTCTTCCTATGTTTCTAGAAGAACATGTATATTCCTAAACATATAATGGGTGTTTAAGTACTTACTGACCAGGAGAGTGTGCTGCATCTGAGAGAGAGACTGCACTAAGCCCCAGAGATCCCTGTGAGGTAGAAAGCTGATTATACCACTTAGCACCAGCTTCTTTGGTAAACTGAGGTTTAAGCAGCTGCCCTGGGAAATCCTTGGTTATCTTGAGAGTCTCAGCTGAGGACAGCACTTCTCACTTAAGTCCACAAGAGAGGGGTTTCTTTGGTGAGCAAGTGAGATGCAGGTGGAGCCTAAGCTGCAGAGGGTCCCGAAAGTGTGTTTTGTTTCTTCTGCTATACTAAAAGGTGTGGTTCTTAGGCTGCTTCTCTGTTCTTGATAAACTGTATGGGAGTTGAGTGCAATCTAGGAGAAGCCAGAGGAAAAAAAGTAACATTTTTCAGAAAATTGTATGACATGAATTTAGAAGACTTCTTGATTTTGTTTTCCATTCCGTGTGTATATATACTATGTTCAGGCTGCATAAATTGCTTTACTTCTACAAGAAAAGCCAAACTATATTCACAAAATAAAATGTGTGTAAGTAATTAGAAAAACATTCACCAGACTATCAACAAATCTCCTGCATAATTAGAATAGTAATGTTGTTTTGCAGGAGTTAATAAAACTTTAATTTGTTTTTGCTAAGTCAATAAGCAATATACTATATGTTTTCTACTGAAAAGCCGAAAGACCCTCTGGAAACTTCAGTGCCAAATATATGTATGTATGCACATGTTACTGAGCAATTTATCAAATAATAAATCTCTGTGGAGGACACACACATTACAGTCAACTATGTCATGCTGTTGTGAAAAAGCATCATACTGGGATGTATAAACAGCCATACAGACTGCAAGACACACACAATAATTATTACTTCCAGTATGGGTGATGCCTTAGGTGATGTACTATGTTCATTTTGTGCAACACAATTCAAGAATGAAGTGGACCATTTGGACAGCAAAAAGATTGATCAAACATCTGAAACTTATGACTTTTGGAGAAGGAGAGAACACGCTGGGGTTATTAAGCCTACAAAAAAGAAAATATAGAGCAGACATAGTAACAGTCTTCAAATATGCTGCCTTCTGCCAAAGATTAATAATCTACTCTCCTGTCCCTGCTGAGCAGGCCAGGAAACAGCAGCCTTAAATTGCAGGAAGGATGATCCAGGCTAGAGACTCATGGGGAAAAAAAGAAATCGGAAACGCTGGGAACTACCATAATAAAGTTTGCAATGGCTACAAAAGCTTTAGCTTTAGCTTTGCTCTTTTGATAAAAGAGCAAAGGTGCAGAGGGAAAAGATCTGTCGATCGGTGCGATTCCAATTGTGATGACAACTTTAATACCTGGAAGAAAGGTCAAAGATTTATAACACCTTTCCTTCTGTTACTGGTGAAAACTTGTGTGGAGTAGGTTAGATGAATATTTTTCAGAAATGACACAGATATGTATGCAGTTGTCTTGAAGGCAAGGTTCAACTTAATATTGCTCCTCTACTGTTTTCTTATCTGTGATTCTTATCTCTGTGATTCTGAGACATCTACGTGGTGTTCCACAGTTAGTTTGCAGTCTGGGATCAGAGGACACTGCAATGATCTTTTCTCACAGGATAGCACAGGATATTTAGTTCAGACTAAAAATTCGTGTCTTTAGTTTTGAGTCTAATCGAAATGGATTGTGGAGTTTTGACAAAGTCATCAGGGAGAAACAGAATTCAGGAGTGAAGTGTAAATAGAATCAGCTTTTAGACAGTCTGGGGAGGAAAGTTTGTAAGTACTTTGTAAGTTTGAACCTCCTTGACCAAAAATGTTGTGCTCAATTGGTCTTTCAAGCTGATCATGCTGAAAGCCTTTGAACGCATCTTTGGTTCTGAAACTAAGTAGAAAGTGACTTTCAGAGTCAGTTTTTTCTCATGAAATTTATTTTGCCTTGTAAACCTCTGGAAACTGTAAAAGACAAGACTAAACTTAACTGCTGGCAATCCTTCAGGAAGAAGATACTTTTCCCTGACCTCTACAACTTCCACATAACAATGCTGCTCTTCAATATGTTACACTTAGATTTTCTATTCCTTAATAATCAAATGCAAATTGTTGACCTGCTGCTCAATAAGTGTTGTTATCTTTTTGTAACCAAATTAGGCAAAATTCTTAACTGCATTCTTATATAGCTAGAGTTATATAAATTGACATGGTACTTTAATCTACCTTCCTTATAAGCTGTCTCATTTGCTTAGTTCTGTAGTCACAATCTGCTGTAAATATCTTGCTGGCATATTCCTTCATAAAATACCTTTTCATATGTTTATATGATTAGATATCCTCAATAAAACATCTTAACAAAGATGAGTAGAGTCTAAAGAAACACATGCCCACAATAGTTATGTAAACTGGTTTCTAAATAGGACCGTTCCCTTACAAATCACATTGCTTTTTTACAAATCTTCGAAAGTCTTCGAAAGCTCAGTTTTGTAATTTTTCAATGTCATGCTGCTGAATACTATGGGAGATGCTGAGTCTCAGCATTAAAGCTGGAAGTGTTTGAAGACCGTGGACAGAGCTCCCTTGGAGAGGCACAGGAAGTGCAGCATGAGAGATGGAGTTCGCACCTTTCCGGGAATGTCTCTGCATGGCAGGTCAAGCTCCTGTTCCACAAAATGTTTCACTCAAATCACTACCCCAAAGTCCTTCTGAAGAAGACTGTGAGTAAATGGGTGGATGCAACACCATCAGCAGAGAGAAAAGTGGTTTGCCCCGGCATAGGGCAACATTTGTTGGAAATGCTAAAACAAGGGCAGAAGTTCGTATTTCCCACTCCTGCTTCTGCATTTTAGGCACTGGATTATCACTGCTTGTCTTTACCTTTCTTTTGAATGAAGATAAAGTAGAGGAATGAACAGGAATATTTTTTGTAATTGTAAAGAACCCTCATTTACTAAACAATAAAAATTTGGTTGATTTAAATATTCAGATCATAACTTTGGGGGTAGTGTAAAAGCACCTAAGCGAAACTGCAACAGCAAATTTTTCTATTCCAATAATGCCTTTGGCTAAGTAAAACTTGTGATATATTAGTGGATCTATTAGTGACAGATATATTTTATTATAGGGATTAATCATATAATAAAGATCAATCATTTGTTCTCTTTTATTTTTTAAACCAGAGAGACTTGAATGCTTGTTAAGATTCTGAGGGAAGGAGAGTAATTTATGTCAGTCATTCAATATCAGATTTTGTGAGAAAGGCTAAATGAAGCATTTTTGAAAACCAGACACAAAGGCCAGATTGCTTCAATACAGGCCAGTTTTGGTCCTGTTTCCTCACTGAATCTGGGATGCACTATAGAGCAACTGAAGAGACAGGCAATTCTCATTCTATCACAGTAACAGCATGTCCTTTCCTAGATCTTCAACCTTGAGGTATGTTTATCAGCATCCTTAATATTTTTGGTTTGACAACACAGCTCCAGGAAGGGTAAGATTATGGCACGCATCTGTGAGCTGTTTAAATGCATTTAAATAGATTTATTTCTTCACTTAGTGACATCATACAAAGAGTTCCTACAGCTGTAATAGAAATCTGATAACATCTTCTAGATGATTGAGACATTTTGATTCATTTGCCTGGCAGAGGACAGTTAAATTGATGTCAAAATGATGATATCCTCTGGACATTTTTCCTCTACCTGTATGTATTAATAATACATTTTAAACGTGGCAAAGCAGCTTTGATTTCCATCTTGCAGTAACAGTTGAAATTAGAAGAGGATTACTATGTATTGTGAGTATGAAGGAGAGAGAGAAAAATGTTTTTCATTGATAAGGCAGAATCAGACAGAAGAAATGCAAGAAAGCAAGCAAAACAAACTGTGCAATCTCAAAAGATATTTCTTTTTAATTTTGTGTTAAATTTTCTCTAACAGGAAATTAATTAAGCTGAGCTAAAATTTCCATTCATTTGCTGTACAGATGTAGTGGTGTTATTACTTTTCTCATATAGTCTGCAAGATTGGATTAAAGTAATAAGAATTAAAGTCACAGAAAAAGTGTGCAAGTAGCAATTTATGTGCTAATTGTCTGTTCAGGATTTAAATAAGGCTGTATTCATACCTACCTTCACAAGGTGGTGTTCCTTACCAGGATTTTTAAGAAATTATTTAAAAATATCCAGAATTCTGAAAATTCATGCTCTCTATATTTGCTTAGGAGCTGTCATCATAATTTGGTGCTCTTTTCAAGCTGACTACAATACTGAGAATTTTAAACAAGCCCTAGGGGTAGGAAAATATGTACACACAAATGAAAAGAGAGATTTTTGTTAAAGAATTTTACACTTGTATATGATACAAAAATATATGAATGTAGCATTGTATTTAGTATTGTGTCCCTATGCCACACATTATTGAGTCCACAAAGACAGAAGTTGATTTTACAAGAGCTTAAAATATAGATGTCAGCAATATCTTAGGATTCTTGGAGTGATAGGAGTTTCCTTTTACCCTTAAACACTGCCACTGTTCCAGACTGATCCCACAGGTTTAACAATACCATGACACAGTGATTGTTGGCATCAATTCTACATGTGGCAAAGTGTGCCTGGAAGTTTTTGATGTCTTTTTTACAAATCTTCGAAAGCCACAATTTGGGAGTCATTGTGACTCCCAAAACTGTTACATCCTGTGATTTCAGCTGTATCTGTTCAGGAGCTGGCAGATGAATGTAGTGCCCAGGCAGCTGCTGGGTTTCCAGCTACAGCTGGAAAGGTTGTAGAGGTTTCCAGCTACAGCTGAACTTCCTTTGTGTTGTGAGCTGCTGAAAATAGCTTTGAGGGCAGCTGGGAGAAGTTGTACCTAGGCAATGAACTCAACATCTTATTAACATGGCTGCCTTCGGTTCAGCTGACCACAGCTGTTTTTCACTTCTTGGAAATAATATAAGTAAGAATTCAGTTTCCTCCATCCAAATATTTAAGTCAAAATAGTAGCCAAACTAATCTGCACAAGAAGAATATGGAAAGAGATATGGGAAGGGCTGCAAAGCAGTCTCCTCACTGTAAATGAAACAGGGGTATTTGAATCACAGAGAAATATTTTTATCCTCCTTGCAGACATTTTTCTAGTGTCCACCCTTAGTAAAGAGAAGTAGAATGGGAATTTGCTGTTAAACATTATATCTGAATCAATGTTTTAAAAATATTGTGCTCCAAGAAAGCATACATAAAGTAGTGAAGAGGAAAAATAAAACAAACAAAAGAAATAATAAGTTTTTGTCTTAAAATTTACATGAACTAATGGGTGGAAAGATGTTCTTAATCTGTCATGAGTGCATGGAAATCCGTGGGGAAATGGATACGAATGTGATGCATTAATTTAATCAGTATCTCAACATATGTGATATCTGTCCAAGAAAAGTTATTTATAGTACCATACAGGATGCTGTGTGGGCTGGTGGTGCATTGGAAAAAACACTAATGGCCTTCTCATGTCTGGGCCCTCCCTATCCTCTTAAAAACTAGATGTGACCTTAAATCCACAGAGAAAACAAGAATGCAATTGAATGAAAACATATAAAGTAACTAAAATGTGAATGATATGATATGAGGAAACTGATATTTTGCTAGGCTTTTCTTTTTACATTATTCAGAAGATACAAAGAAAACCAGTACCTAAGATAAAGGGTATGAAAAAGAGGTAAAGAAGATCAAAGCATGTTTGGAGGAAGCCAGCACCAGGCATATCTTAGGATCCTTCTCAACAAAAAGTCCTACAAAAATGTATGGATTTGATTACTTTTTTCCCATAAACTCTTAAGTAGTCATTTATTTTACAGCAGAACACTAACCAAATGCAATATGGGTTTTCATTGCCACCAGCTCAGCAAACCATCACATAATGCTGACTTTACAATCACTTTTCACCCAGCTTGCATTGAAAGCAATGTATTTGGATCAAAATGTTTGTCTCTATACACCTTTTCCAAAATTATGAATAAAAAAATTCTGTAGTGTAAAAAATGAAAGCAACAATCCTATTAATATTAGAAGATTTTAATTTTAAAATACTAAATATTTCAGTTATTTCTCTTTGCTCGCTCAGACAAAAATGTTTAAATGAGAAAATCCTCTGTGGCTTTCAAAATTAACTGGCTCTTCTGTTGGCAGTCAAAGCTCAGAAGCCAGCTATTCTTTTCCATTAAAATATTCCCTCTATGTCCTGGAAGGAGAATGGCTGTACTCATGGGGGCGAGCAACAAAAACCAATGGTGGCTTCACTCCCTCTGCTAATTGATTTTAGTTAATCTTCTGAGAAATGTTCTACTTTCTAAGTTTCATAACAATTAGATTCTGCATTACCTACTTGTGTACACTAGTGACAACAAAAGAAAATAAAGTTTTTATGATCCTTGCATTAAAACTGAAAATCAATTTGGGATGCCTTCCTAGATGGGTATGGTGCTGACAAACAAGAATTAACTGGTGTTAATACAGTTCTAACAGTGTCTTGTGACACAAAGAAATATACTATATAGTTTAAAGTTTTACTAATAAAAGAAAATCAGTAAAACTAAACAGGAAACATGGCTGACTACTAGTTTAAGGAAAGAGTGGGAAAACTACCTTGTATTTATGAAACCAAGGAAACACAGCAGCACAGATATAAGTAAACAGAAGTCGTAGCCAGTGTCTGTGGAAACATAATACACTATTCATAGGATGCAATTGCACTACTGACAATCATTCCAAATCACTCCAAGAGCAACTGTGACAAACCTCTAGTGTTTGAAGATTTTTCATGACATTCACCAGAGGATAAATGAAAAATGACTAATTTATAACTTTTATACAGCACACATAGTATTTTCAGCTTTCTGAAGTCCATCTATTTACAGCTTTAACTTTATACTGAAAATAAGGATAGCAGAAACAGGGCTGGCAACATGAAGGCTTTGCAGGAGCAGACCTTGCTGATCTGAGTCCTGATCATACTTATGCCTCCCTGAAGAATGCAGCGAGCGATTTCCCTCTCATACGTCATGAAGTGTAACACACAAAGAATTTTTCAGAAGTAGAATTTTGTTAATAGTAATGCAGAGGTGAGAAAGCATCAAATATGATCTGAGGTAGTACTAAAAGTTGCCTTTTACTTTTCAGTTAGCTTGTATATTGAGATTTGATTTTCTTGTTAAAGGCTCAGCCAAAATTTGTCAGAGTGCTTTTAAACCATAAAAAATATAGTGTTCATATACTGAAGACAACCTTTAGTTTATAAGACAGATAAAGGAACACCCTTTCTGTTCCATAAATTCTTTTTATGTCATATATTTCCATATTATTGTTAATATCTTGCCATCTGAAATACCTTCACTTCAGGATAGCTTTTATTTTCATTCATCCTAATCAAAGGAGACAGTATTTCCTTTAAGTTCAGCATTATAGAAAGAGTTGGTTACACTGCCAAATCCTAGATAAAATCATGGATAGAAAATACATTACATACTGTGTTGAGAAGAGTGCTGCCATGTTACTCTCAGTAGAGTCATTACTCTCAGATATATGTTATATGATTTCTTCCTAAATCTATTGACTCAGTCTGTCTGGAGTTAAAGAGCTTGGTTTAGTTGCATTCTTGACTTGCTTTTTTTTCCTTTACTTTGACTTTTTAATGACAGTTAAGAGGTGTGAGGTGATCCTCCTCACAGCTTTTGCTCAATACATTCTTAGACTGCTGCTGAAGTATCCATTGTTCCATCTGGGCCAGTGAAGTAAGAAAGGAAAAACAGGAAAACCATTAAGAAAGTGTATACACTAAAGTCCTGGTTGTTCAAACTGGTTTGTTATGTCTCTACACAAAAGTAATGGTGTTGTAAATCTGGGCATTTGAAATCTATGCAGCAAAACACACCCTGAGTTCTGTGGATAAGAAGCAGTGATAGATTCTGTGCCTGACTGACTTAAACCAGCAATGATACTACAACACTGTCCCTTATTATGAACAAAGCCTGGATGTAAACAGACTTTTAACCTCAAACAGGAGCTTTTGGTTCAACTACTCACTCTAAAAGTCTGTCTGGCATTTTCTTTTCTGGGTTTTAGTTTTTAAAAGAGAAATACTGGTCAAAAAGGAGTTAGGATCCCTTACTTTGCTGAATATGGTTTTCCTGGCAGATTGTGGCATTTTCTGTTGCTCTGGTCTTTAACCAGAGAGCAATCACAGCCAATTGAAGTCCCTGTTTTTTTCCTGCCAACTGAAACAGGCTTCACAGTTTGGGGCAGCAGCCTTGCCCTTTGCCAGCACTAGAGATATGAAATTATCCTGAGCAGGGACTGGAGTGAGAAGAAACATCAGGCATGCTGCAAACACATGGACAACAATCACAGAGAAAAAAAAGTCGTAAAAGGTTCAGCTTAGTGAGAAAATCATAAAGACCCTGGATGTTCTACATAGCATAGATTAGCATCATTTCTGCTTTGCTTCATTTCACCACTGAATCCAGCAGTGTTATGCAGCTTCCAAGAGGCTTTTGAGCAACAGTAGCATTGTGGCTCTGAGCACTTCTGGCTCTGAAATAGAGTGCAAATGTTGAAAACCTGCTGGCAATGGACATAACACACCCCCCTCCTGTGTCAGCAGTGAGAGCCTCAGACATTTTGCGCTCTAGACCCTTCCAGATGGCAAATCTTCAGATGCTCCTGATTTCTAAGACAAACTGAATCAGTGTGCTTCTACAGAAATTGGGACTTGGAGGACTGTGGAGCTGCAGAGTGCAATTAGTTTATAATCCAGCAGTCAAGTTATGACACAAACAGGTTTTAGCCCACCAGATCACCAGCAGAATGACCAACAGCAGTTGCAAAATGCACACTTTGAGCTGGCTTCCTGCCAGCAGGTCTGAGCTGAACTACCTATTATTTTTGATGAGACAGCAGGGTCCTTCAAGTCTGTGCTGCTTGTGCAAATGTGTCCTTACATACAAGGGCAAGGAGCTGCCCTCTTTAGATCATCGGTGTCTCAGGCATCTGGGTGGAGGGTGCTGTGCCTGCTGTCACCTCTGCTCCTTAAGGGACAGTCCTGCAGGCAAATATATCTATGTCCTCTGTCAGCCTTGCTTATTGGAGAGTAACAGCTGGTCAAATAGGGAAACCCCTATTTCTCATTCATTGTACCATCACTTAAGGTCTTATACTCAATTTTATATTTGTCTTCTATTAGCTAGAGCTATATTGATGCATTTAACCCCCCCTCTAGAAAAATAAAGCTCTGCACCAATTCCCTTTTGTTGCAGTTGTTCTGTAAAATATCAATCACCCTTTTATTTGTAGGTAGGAAAATAAACAAAACAAGGAAGTTAAGTAAATTTTGGCATTAGGACACGTTTAAAGTGTTAAAATATGTTTGCCTTTCCAAATATTTCCCAAACATTACCATGAAAGCTTAGTGTTGTTTAAAAAAACCCAAACACCCTGTGAAAGCTTTTTGAAGGGAAGGAGAGAATACCAAAGCAAATCCATTTTTAAAGGTGCCTTTTCTATGAGTTTGGAATCACAGAGACATGCTACCATAGGGGCTACTGAAGTACTGACGAAAGCTGCTTTCTTGATTTGAAGTCTAGGCAGATTACTTAATCAAGTAAAATGACACTTTTAATGTTATCTTTCATTAATGGGAAGTTGTTTTTTTTGTCTCACATTCAAACAGCTGCCTCCTCAGAGCAGAATTGTGCTCTTTGGGTGTCAGAACTATGCTCTGGTGCAGCCCTCAGCTCTGCTCTGTGTCTGTGCCTGGTTATTTCCTGGAGCTCAGAAGGCAATTCACCAGGAAACAGAGTGGCATGGTTTTAATGAACGGGATTAAAGATTCTGGGTCAGGCAATCAAAGCAAAAAGGGGTCCCTCCTGATTTTGATGAAGTTTCAAGGAGCTAAATGCTGCAATAAAGGATGACTTTTGCAATTGCCTTTCTCTCTTATCATTAGATTAATGCTGAAAAAAGTGACACTTTAAAAGGTTTAATGCTGAGCTTAGAGCTGTAGCACTGCTGCTAAGTGGATGCTTTTCTTGTTGAAAGAGCAATGCAACAAGGAAACTCACGTTGCTTCCTTTCTAAATTGGAGGCTGATATCCATTTATAGCTCTAATTCTAGGTCATTATTTGGAATAGAGGATTGTAGTGTCCCCTCTTTTCATTTTCCATTGCTTCAATGACATTAAGAGTTCTGAGTCAAGAATCAAGTCTTCTTACAACTCATGTGAAGAAGTCCCTTCACACAGCACCTGCATTTTGCTGTCTTGCTATAGGTTTCAAGCTTGTTTATACACATTTTAACAGGATGATATGGTGCATGTTTTCTCTTTATAAACTCTCTCTCCCTGATTATTTGTCTAAAAAAAGATTTATCACATTTTAATTCTCTCTTCCAAGAAACATGAGATTTAATAACATATTTTAAATCCCTTTATGCTTCAGAATTATATCTTCCACACCACGTTTCTAGAGATAGTTTTATTCAAGCAACTTTTTATTGACAGCTTGGCAAGAATAATTTCATTTCAAAGCAGTTCTGTCTTTCTGATCCCAATTCTCTTTAATATTGTGTATTGGGTCTGGCTGAGATGGAGTTAATTTTCCCCACATCAGTCCTCACATTGCTGTGCTGTTTACTGGTAGCTAGAAGGGTGTTTTAGTTACTGCTGAGCACTCCCTGCACAGCACCAGGGCTGCCTCGCTAACATTCCTCTCACACACACCTGTAGTGTTGAGGTTGGGTAAAATCTTGGCAAGGGATGTAGGGACATATCCAGGACAGGTGATCCAAACTGATTGGAGGAATATTCCATACCCTGTAATGATTGATCAGATATAGAAGCTAAAAGATGTGAGGGCTGCTTTTGCTTTTTTAACCTGCCTTTATTTTGGCCAATAAATTTTCTTTTCCAGCTTATTTTCTCCCCTCCTTGTCATTTTGAGGAGGGGAGTGATAGAGCACCTTGGTAAGCATCTCATGTTCTGACAAGGTCAACCTACCACATGTTGGCAGCCAAATTTTATTGTTCATGTTTTAAATATGAAATAGGGGCTACGAGTCTTAATGAAAATACTCTTTCAGTCCACTGCAACAATGACTGTGAATGAAACATAGGAGTGCAAAATTTTAAACTATGTGGTATCATAATAGCTCATCCTAAAACAAAAGACGGATACTTTCCAGGCAGTATAATGCTTTGTCAGGACACAGCAATTTTGTTAGGAATGTTAGGAAAAACGAATTCAAATCCACTTTGATTTCTATTCCTTATGTTAAATGTATTTCTGTTTCTTAAATATACCCCTAAATGGAGAAAGTAATTTTATACTGTCTTTGCCCCTAGTTCAGTAAGTTCTTTTTGCAAGGAGCTAAATTTTATTTTAAGCTGAGGAAATAGCATGTTTTCACAAGATGGAATGTGCTGCTTTGGGCTAAGGTCATGTTAGCTGGCTGCTGGTTGGGGTTAAACCACAACAGGAAGCAGAATAACTTGCTTAATAATATTCTGTGTCTGAAATAAAAATAAAAGCAGCTGCCTCCCAGTGTTGTGTTCAGATAAATAGGAAGAGTCCTATACCTTTAAAACAAAGCCACAATGACAGCATCCTATGAATGCTTCATCTATGTAGTAAGCAATAGAGCAAACCCCATCACTGAACTCTGTTAAAAGCAGCAATTTCACAAACTCATATTAGAACCAGCTTTTTGCTAATACCATTGATGGTGTTTCCTTAAGAGGACAAAATCACTCATTCACAGCAGGAGGGGAGTAATAGAAGCAGCTTTGGTGGCACTTAGCATCCAGTCAGGGTCAACCCAGCACAAATTACTGAACACGTTGGCTATTGAAGAGAGAAAAATCACTGTTCATATTTCAACATAGATCAGAAGAAAGACAAAACACTTTGTCTTGCATTTTCTCTTCCTAGGGTATAGAGGATAAAGAGACCCCCAACCCTCCTTGGACTTTGATTCATATTCTTTTCACTGAATTTTTCATCTTAGTCCCTGTTGCTTTCTCATGGACATATGGGAGTTTAATTCAAGATCCAATCATTCATGACAGTTTATACACAAATATTTTACAATAAGCATGACACTAGTGATCAAGATATGCAGACCTTACACCTACATCTGAGCAACCTGTAGAAATCTACTATTTGATTCCTAATGGCATTGGCATTGGTCAGAAGGTTTGATGGTTGCAGAGAACATAGAAATCCTGGAGAAATTTGAAGAAAAAAACAGATCTCACCCAGCTTTAATGGCAAGAAATTCTTCCATATTCAAATTTGCTTGATTGAATCAGCTGTAGATCAGCACTAGGAGCTTTTTTATTTATTTTCTAAAGTAATGCTTGGAGATGCTACGACAATCATTGAAGTCAGAGAAAAGTTCTTTTTTAATTAAATACAAATAAAATTTTGGAATTAATTTTTTCCTTGGTTAACATTTTGGACCTTATGCAAAGGGTAAGAATAATATTGATAAGATGCAGCAAGCCTCTAAAATCTGCAATTCTAGTTTGTTAATTTTGGTTTGGTTTGTTATAGAAGTCACAAAATCCAATGAAAAGGTGGTAGAAATAGGATATTAAAGGCCAAATTACAATGCAAGCTTTCTTTTCAGTCTTTCTCAAACTAGTCATTCTCAGCTTGTCTCACTTGTGGGTTCCCCCCCCCAAACCAGAGGAGCAGGAGTGGTATGCTCCCAGCAGTACCACTGCAATCCATTAAGCAGTGACTCCAGCAGCTGAATATAGCTCTGCTTACAAGAAACTAGTTTTCTCTGATCTTAAAATTGAAGAAATGAAACAGGACAGGTCTTAAAACCCTGTCGCCCCCTGCTGCTCAGAGAGCTGAGGACTGCCTTGTCTGAATTAGAGTTCCCCATTAGTGATGGTGTAAGTGGATTTCATGCTCTGTGCTCACCTAAACCTGACGAGACTCCGTCTCTATCTGCAAAGCCTCTCCGCCAATTTCCCTCACAGCTCAAAGCTTAATGGGCCATTCAGGAGCTAGTCTGCTCTTCACTGGCCCTACAAATAATAATTTCTATAAGCCTGGGACTTTTATCCACAGGTATTCCCCTCTCTACAGCCTGATAATTCACCTCTAATTACTGCTGCATGAACACCACCATTCTCTCAGGCTCAATTCCATATCCTTTCTCCTCTGTGCTACTTGGCACATCAGAAAATCAATAGATGGCTAAGGCAAGCTCTCCCACTACTCTGCCTTTGCCAGATGTAGGCTTCTTTAGCAATTCTAATGCTTGATTCTATTTGCTTTTCCCAGCCTGTGAGCTGCTTTTTTTATTCCCTGTGCCTGATCTGATTCCAGACTGTTTCAGACTTGATCTCAGGTCTTATTTGTGATTGCCCTTGAATGAACCTCTTCTGTGGCCATGTGAGACTTCAGAATCTTGTCACAGATTTTCAAGTCCTAATTGCATAACAAAAGGTGATGCTGTTCCACAATTAACCTTCAGTTGCATGACATCACTTCTTACACATGATAATGACATTTGTACTGATGTAATTCTATGTATAGTTTGATTAGGTGATTTTAATGCAATTATAGAAATACATAGTAAAAAAAAAAAAAACCAGTAAAATCATGACTGGGAAACAATTAGATTGGATATAAAGGGCATTTTGGATCATGAGATATTTCTTACTTATCCTTATTTAAAGTGGATAAAGTAAAAATAAAAGCCATTTATATAAATTCTTTCCTGTAAAAGGGATTGCTTACTTAGTGAGGTCAAATGCATTCTCATTTTAGTAGTCATAGCCAAGGTTCAACAGTTCTAAATCTAAAGCCCTACAAATAAACTAGTTAAGTTGATAATTTTGAAAACTGTAGATTTCTAAAGAATTTCCTCTGAGTAAACCAAGGTCATAATCTCATACAGGGAGTTTTATATTAACAAAAGATTGACATACATTAACATACATTAAAGTGGTAATATTTACATCTCAAGTCCCGGTCAATGATATTTGTGGGGGCTTTGTGTAATTTTTCCTACTATGTATATGTATATGTGTGTCTTCAGCTAGAAACTATTAAAAGACCAGGTGGTGCTGAAACAATTCTGATGCATTTATGTACGGATAAAGAAAGCTTTAGTATTCTGCTTGTCTTGGATAAGACTTTCTCTATAAGATCAGTACCAGGAGTAATTACCTGCCTGAGAGAATTTCTGAAATCGGTTTTCCAGCAAACTGGCTGTATCCTATTATTTCCTCCAGCACTCTCAAGACATGTTTTGTGTCAATACATCCTGCTCAAACAAGCAAGATCACACTGAAGCAAAGGATCTCTCCTAAAAGGTTAAGGTTTCAGTGCTGCAAGGAAATGAGTGGCCACAGGACATTGAACTGCCTCCATCCTTCATCAGCTCCACAGGAGGAGAATCCCAGCTCCTTGCTGACTGGCTCCTTCCTCAGACATGCTGGACAGCCACCTCTTGGCCCCAGCTGTATACAAACAGCCTAAAAACTGCTTCTCTCTCACCATGTGTTAGCTGCAGGTGAGATCAACTTAATCTCCAGTTAGTTATCACAAGAGAGAAACTTAATTTCTATTTTTTTCTGGGCAGATAATCATTAGAATGGCATGAGTTGGAAGGGACCTTCAACATCATCCAGTTCCAATCCCCTGCCATGGGCAGGGACAGCTTCCTACAAGGCTGCTCAAAGCCCCATCCAACCAGGCCTAAAACACTTCTAGGGATGGGGCATCCTTAGTTTCTCTACACAACTTGTTCCAGTGCCTCACCACCCTCACAGTGAAAATTTTTTTCCTAATATCTAATCTAAACCTCTCCTCTTTTAGTTTATAGTGATTCCCCCTTGTCCTGTCACTACATGCCCTTGTAAAAAGTCCCCCTCCAACTTTGTTGTGAGCCCTCTTTGAATACTAGAGGGTTCTGTAAGGTCTGCCTGAGCATCTCTTCTCGAGGTTGAACAACCCCAGCTCTCTCAGCCTGTCCTCAGAGGAGAGGTTCTCCAGCCCTCTGATCATTTTTGTGGCTTCCTCTACACTCACTCCCACAGGTTCACTTTTTCCCTATGTTTGGTGCTCCAGAGCTGGAGAAATTGTGTAAATTACAATAATATTTGTGAATCTGGGGGTTTAAGCTGTAAATGTGTAATCTTTAAAGCAAAATAGAAGGAAAAACACCCATCAAGAAATCTTACATAGTAGAGAACACAAGAGCAGGTATCAAGGGGAAAGTCTTAGTTGACAGGGAATCACCAGATGGGATTCCATCAAATGGAACTGTAAGGGCACAATTTCAGCACATACACTGAGGATGAAACAACAATAATATTTGGAACTGATCTATTCTTCATTTTCTTTGAAAATATTACACTGTTTTATTAAAGTAGGAAGATTGTTTTTCTTTTTGCTGAGATGAATGAGATATTAATGAAAATGGATAGTAGCTTCCTGGCCAAGGAAAGACAAACTCATTGTAAGTAGTGGGTGCCTCATTTCTGGATGTACAACTGTAGACTCTTCCTTTGAACTGAATTTAACCAAAATTACAGAGAAAATATATTTTGCAAAGCAAGTCCTTTCAAGAGTCTCCATTTGTGTAAAAAAAATTAAAGCAGCTGAAAACACCAAAGAACTGTTTTGAAGCAGTCCCAAAGCTTAAGGGGCATTTGCTTGTTCTTCAACAGTATAGGACTTACATCTGGGAAACCTAGGAGTCTTTACTCCTGTTAAAATAGTCAAGACAAACCAGGAAGGAAAGTGACAGGGTTTTTTTATCATTTATTTGTACTAACTAACACATGCTTTTCTTTTTCTTGCATGTGACTTAATATTCCTTAACTCAAAAGATATGTATGGCACAGGTGACTCATACACAAGGTTCTTCTCCAGCCTCATGGTATTTGATCTTTAGTTTAGTGAAACATTGTAAAGAGCTTGCTAGGCCCTTCCCAGTAAAATAGCTGCATTTTAGTAGAAATACTAAGAACATGCAAGAAATCCAATACATTAAATCACTACAACTTGAGACTGTAATGCCCTCAAGGACTATGCAGATAAATTGGAAGGAAAAGGAATATTCTTCTGAAAGAAAGGTTAAAATTACAGAAAAATAATTGTAAAATTATGTTGAAATTATTGAATTTGTTATATACTCTATAAAGCCTGTTGTCCTGGCTATAAAGGGTTTATTTTTTATTCTACTTGAATGAAAAACAATTTTCATTCTCTTATTTAAAAGAGAGCAAGTGAACAGACAGCAAGTGAATAGACCTTTTCCCTAGTACATGTGAGATCTGTATTGTAAAAAAAAATGAAAATGATTAAGAATTATTTTTAGGAAGCACATGAAAACCACAGGGAAATCCTTTTGTAAAGCAGTAGGACTAAAGTACTACTGTCTCTATGATTTACTTCTATCAGGAAACTACCAAGCTAAGGAAATAAGTCAAGAAATGGATGGGCTTCATGAAGTTTTGGAACAAAAACTTTCAGACTTCCTGAAGGTTATATTGCAAGCCTGTGGACTGTGTTGTAAACTTAAACATTGCCATACATTTTTCCAAATATTTTAGATGCACCAGAGAATTTTAATGTCTTTTACAACTGCTGTACAGCAAAATCAATGGTATCTTAACAGATTTTTCCATTTATAGGTGAATGCTTAAGTATTTTATTTTCAACAGCATCATCTTACAACACAGGAGACCCAAAGAAGATTTTTTAATTAGCTTCTATTCTATAAAAATAGTATTTTCATTATGCATTCCAGCCTAATCATGCATGGGTAACTAAAATGAATAAACTTTGGGATATCAGCTTGTAGCATTAAGAATTCCAGTGTGTCAAAATGGACTTTAAATAGAGAGAAAGTTAGTATGTACCTGTTTATCCATTAAATGTCTTCCAGGAATTTTGTTTGGCAAAAATACAGGTGTTACTTTTGCTGATTTCTCCTCAGCTTTCCAATGATGTTGAATCACGCTGATTGTTTCAGCAGGGGAATATGGGGACCATTCTTCAGCTGACCCTTCCAAAATCAAAGAAAAAAGAGTTTCTGAATATATTATGTAGCAAAAAATTATCTTGCAAATTGCTCAGAAGCATCCACATGCCACCAGTAGTGAATATTCTTTATAATGCTAAAATGTGAAGAACAATTTCTGTCTGTTACTGTTCTGATTTTTATCACCACACCTTTCAGCGGTCTTTGAATACGTTTCATTCCTTTAGAGTTACAGACCTGAAAAGACTGAACTTTCATTTTCATTTTAATGCCCTTTCTTCATAGGAGAGAGGAAAATAAATGCTATCTAGAGCAAACTTGCCCCACAGAAAGAGGCTATAGTCTTAAACTCATCACATAAATGTTAAATCCGAGATGTAATGGATATTTATCTGGCTGCTTTCACAAAAACCCTAATGCAGAATCTAACCTTGCTTTTTAGCCTGGTTTGCCTTCATTTTCACTAAGGCACTGTTCAAAGAACTGCTCATAGTTCCTGCCACTATTCTGTTTTGGGTAGAGTGAATCTTCAGTTTTGGAGAGTGACACGAGTTCCAAAGCTGCCAGCTTTCCCTGCCAGGACCACGGGGTCCATGGGCTCAGGCGAGCTGCAGACCTGGAGGCAGGCTCACGGCACCCCAGACTGTCACATCCAGTCCACAAGTACTCCAAATAAATGGCTTTATGGAAAGCTGCTCTTAGCCAGAGCCACAGATGCAAAACAGGGATGGAGACAGGTATCACTTCTGGGCTACATTCACCTCTGGACTGTTACAAAAGAAAAGTGAAGGTCACTCTTTCCATTATATTCTTTCAGGCATGAATGCATTGGTATGTGCATATTTTGAGACAATGTCTGAGGGAAGTGCACAGGCTGGCAGGAGAGAAAATTATTATAAAACAGCAGTAAATGCACTGTGTCTGCAATTTTATATTTCCTCATTTTCAGAATAATCACTAAAAATAATTCTGAGAATCTAATTTAAAGACATATCTGTGTAGAATTTGTTTAGGATAGAAATGATATTGTGTGGTACTTTAGACATGCAGTGTAATCATATGCAGAACTATGGTTTTAAGATATGATTTTATTCAAAGATGGATATTTGAAATATAAATGGAAAATTTTCACACCTTGTTGACACTGTTCTGCACTTTCAGTGGCAAAGAGCTTCTCTGAAATGTTTCACACAGATCTTTGTTACAACAGGGGAATCCTTCCTGTTGAAAAATGTGCATTTTAAATTTTAGTGTAGAATATAATAGTATATAGAGCATAGAACATATCACATTGCAATACTGTTGCAATTTTACTCACTGTATAGTGTCATTAAATTAGTGATGTAATTATGTTAAACATAAAAATTCTGGGAAGCTATGTTCTGTGACAGAGATAGCGATTTCCTGTTCTTCAGTTAAAAAGGAAAATTCCGATATGCCAGAAGCAAGTTTCACAGAAAAATTGACTTGTCCAGTTCTCAGTATAAAATAATTAAATAAACATGAAAGAAGAATAAATCCCTTTATAAAACACTCATGAAAGACTTCATATCCTGAAGTTGCTCAATTTATGTAGGGGGTGACTTTTGTTTTAACATCTGCCAGTCTTCATTGTCATACTGCAGAAACACATCTTTATGTATAAGCAGAGAAAAAGGCTGACAAGGTCTTTGCCAATATGGAAATCTCTTCTTTGATCTTTTTGCCCACAAAGGGTGATGAAAAAACAACACTAATTCGCCTTTTGTACTTTATGGTTGATGAAACATTACCAGTTGTCAGAGGATTTTTAAGTATTCATGAATACTAGTGCTCTACAACATGGATAATACAAGTGCACTTGATTATTTATAACCCAAGACATCAAACTGGAGGCTCTGAGCCAGGCAAGTGTTCAGTTTACATTCTGGCTTTTTATTCTGTTTTGCTTTTTGCTTATTTGTTTCTCCATTGCCTTCCGTTCCTGAAACGAATTCATTGCTGAGAAGCATTTGTAAATCAAAGACCAGTCTCGTTTCCTTGCTGTCTTTCTCTCTGTGTATTGTTTTAAGCTGGCTGTGCTCTGCTCACATGCATTTGAAGTTCCTCTTCAGCACTACCAAGTGTAGGGATGCCATCTTGTACATTAAATAGTGGCTCTGTGCTTGTGAAACTTGGCAACTGGAAAAACAAGTGTCTTAGTTAAAAACTTATTTTTTAAATTCTTGTGAATTAATAATGATCAAAAATATTTATAAAACCCTTTACATTGTTTTTATTGAATTTAATGTAATTCAAATATCATTCACAGAATCTGTAATGATATTATGGAAGATACTTGTTAGATTACAAAATGCAGGATATGTTGGTCAACAGCTGTGCCCATGATTTATCTGCCCTCATTGTGGTGATACCATCCTAATATTTCTCCCTGTGCCTCTTGGGAATGCCTCTCACCTTTAGGACATCTATGGTCTATTTGCAGTTATCTACTTCCATGACATCTTAAAAGTGAAGCTCACAGCTCCAATCTTTAGTCATCTTTCAAATAGCTTGGTTTTGCTTGCTGGCTGCAGCTCCGTTATTATTCACCAAAATTAATTTCTAATGCAGTCACCTTAGCAATGCCAGAATCTTTTTTAAATTTCTTTGGGTTTATAACTTGAGCTTTTTGAAATTTATTTCCCATTGTGATTGATTGTTAAGAATCTTGATATCATCTCACCTTATTTCCACTGATGCAACAGTACCCTTCACATTTTTTATCTTTTACTCTTTTTGACAATCTTGTCTCAGCACGGAATTTTTTAATAAATCCTGATTTTATTCAATTGTACCTTGCAACTTTTTGGTAGACCCTGCTGCAATTTCTTCCATACTTAGAGTATTTGAAAGTTCTCTCCCTCTGTCCTCTGTGTACTTTCTAATACTTAAAATGGTATAAATTTTCACTGCAACATATTTTGTATCATCAAAAGCATTTAGATGAGTAAATGAAAGCATCCAATTTGTATCTATAGATCTATTTCAGGAAACACATATGACTAAGATATCTTTGGGAAATATTATTGCTATATCGAATTTGTTCAACATTAGCTAATGAGTGTAAAATTTTTTAAACAGGGGCAGAGGGAAGTGAGAAATAACAAGCAAGAATGAAACTGATACACACCAAGACATAAGCCTGCACCAGGACCACATATTTTTAACTTTAAAAACCAAAAGTGTTTTTCTTGTTATCCATAATGTTCATTAAAATCTATTCATAATTTTTGCCAGGTTTTAACATTTCATTTGTATTTACTAATGTGCCACATTCAATTGTATTTTGCTTCATATGTAGACTGTTTTGTTTCAGACATCTTCATAAATTATTTTTATCTTGCAGTGCCTGAAAACAATCTGTTCTACAATCATTCTAGAAAACAACTGCTTAATTAGTTGGCTGTATCTACTCATCCTCTATCCATTCCTGGCTTTGTCTCTGTTGAGGTTTAACCCCAAGCAGCAACTAAGTACCACACAGCTGCTCACTCCCTCACCATCAGGACTGGGGAGAGAATTAGAGGAGTTAAACTGAAAAAAATTCATGTGTTGATATAAAGACAGTTTAATAGGGACAACAAGAGCTGTGCATGCAAGCAAAGCAAAACAAGGAAATCATTTACTGCTTCTCCTGAGCAGGTGTTCAGCCATCTCTAGGAAAGCAGGACTGTCATGCATAACATTTGCTTGGGAAGACAAATGCCATCTCTCCAAAAGTTCCCCCAATTTGTTCTTCTTCCCCCTGCTTTACGTGCTCAGCATGATACCATATGGTCTGGAATATCTGTTTGGACAGTTGAGATTGGCTGTCCCAGATATGTTCCTTCTCAGCTTCTTGTGCACCCCCAGCCTTCTCACTGGAGGGGTGATACAAGATGCAGAAAAGCCCCTGATGCTGGGCAAACATCACTTGGCAATACCAAAAACATCTCTATATTATCAACACTTTTTCCAGTCCAAATCCAGACACAGTCCTATACTAGTCCCTGTGAAGAAAATTACCTCAGCCAAAACCTTATGAATCTCACACAAAGCATAATTTTGATCGTGCTTTGATAGAGCTCATTCTCTACACAGCATTGTGAGTAATGTTGGGATCTTCTACTTGGTATTTGTCCCTTTTAAACCCAGCAGAGATTACTACACAGGCTGAAGCTGGAAAAGCTAAAGGCAGTGGAGGTGAAAAGCCGAAGGGAAGGAGCTGTTAAGTCAGATGATGATAGTAAGGAGAAAGGTAATGTAGTTAACACAACAGGGTAACTATGCTACCCTGAGTTAACAGAGAACAAGAAATAACACATCTGCAATAATATGCGAGCCCTGATGAGCTAAGCAGGGGAAGGAGCAAAAGATTAAGCTCAGAGAAAGCAATCCTGCATATAGACTCCTGCAGCATCTTAGGAGCATGGAGTACATGACTGTTTGGTGAGTGCTACTTTCATTAAAATATGTAGCTGAGCCTTTTAAATTTAAACTTCAGAGATAACTTAAAGATAAGCATTAAAAAGATGTGTAAATCTCTATGTGTGTGCTATGAGTTACTTTTTGCAGGGCAGTTCTCTCAGAAGCAGTGTGTGAGCTGAAAAACTGCCTGGATTCGATACTGATGTGAACAATAGTCCAACATCCATAGCCATGGGAAAAAGTAACTGTGTGGAAAGGATTAGTGTGGCAGCAGCTGGTGGTGTAGCCATGGGCTGCAGGAAAGCTTTTGGAGTAGAGCTGCATTGCTTGCATATTGATGGTTTAGCTTGCGTATCCACCCTTGTATCCTGGGGCTGCAGAAATCAAAATTGCTTAAAGTGGTGTATAGGACAAGAGATTTATTGACCATATCTTCAGCATCTGAATAAACATACTTCTCTCAAAATCTTACATTCCTCCCTGGCATGGTCAATGCCTAGAGTGACAGAGGAACACATTTCCACAGATTTTCTAGTTCTTCTGAATCTTTTTCTCTTGTCAGGACTCATAAGAATGTTCTCAAGCCATTAAATCTGCACAGCCCTAGCCCTCCTGACTCCATACTGTTTTGCACACATTGTAAATGGGGATACTCCTGTTCTTCCTTCTTCACTCCCTCTCTCCCTCCCTCTCTCTCTCTACCCCTTCTCCAGGGTTAGAGACACCTGCATTTGTCTCCCCACATCAAGGAGTGACTTGTCTCCTGCAAGGATCTCAGGTAAATTCTATTGGCCTGAGATCTGCCTGGAGAAACAGTACCTAACTGGGTGTGCTTTACATTTAATAGAGGAGGAGAAGCCTACTGCAAATGGCTTTGGAGAGGTACTTAACTGACCTGGGCCACCCAATAAAGTGGGAGGAAAGGAAATCTGTCTCAGAAGGCTTTTACCTTTCTTTTTAACTAGGTGTGCTAAGCTTTCCAAGCGGGTTAGTCAATCCTAATAAAAGGTGAAAAATCCTAGGAAGCGTACACGGCATCAGAGGAAATGGAGTCTACTGTATTTACTCCAACAAAATTCATCCACTTAACAAAGCCATATATTTCTGTACAAGCAAAAAAGCATTCAGAGCAGAGATGTGTTTAGGTTTATTACACTGAAAATATTCAGTGCTAGCAGATTACATTTACAGATACAAGTTTTTATGTCCTGCTTTAAGGTGCAATTTAAAACATTATTTTCAATATTTTGTTTCTTGCCGGAGACAATAATAAACTTTAAAGAGCTTGACAGTATTCATCCTAGCCGTAGTGTCTGATTTAACTTTGAAAAAACATATCTGTTCAGCAGGGATGGAAATAGTAATTTTATTAAACCTGTAATTCGGTGGTGTTTACAATTCAACCTATACTATTTATAAATATGATATTAAATGGTCAAGCAACTACATGCAGAAATTCCATAATATTACTGCCCTGTAATTTTTGTGTCCTGCCATTGCTCTCTTCATTTCAAACACAAAAAAGTGTTCTACATTCAAAATAAAGCTGCATTAACACAGTTTTATTGTGTGTCACTTGCACATGATGATGTGACATCTTTAAAACATTCACAGAATTTTGAAAGATATTAAATGTAGCTATGTACCTTGAAAGATACTAAGCCAATTTCTGTCTCAGCATAAGCCAAATCAACTCCAAATAATAAAATATTGCAGACAAATAGGGCTAAAATTATTTTAAACAGGCAGAATTATTATCTCCCCTGAGAGAATATTTCTACAGGAAATCAAGCTGTAACTCTATCAGCACAGTGGGAAACAAGAAGACATTTTTTGTAAATGTGCTAAACAATGAAATGCAAATAAACCCCTCCCAGAATACAACAAATATAAGGAAGAAAAATAAAGAGAGAAAGAGACAACCAAAAACTCTGAGAAATTCTTAGAGACAGAAATGTTCACTGAACCCCTTGTGTTTGCCTTGCAGGTCTCTGGCTCTGCCAAAGAATGAAGGATGGCTTTGAATGTTTGAATGCCAATTTGTGTTTCAGATGGTTGCTGCAGTCCAGTTTAGCTTCTTCAGTAACAGGAACTGGGGATATAAAACCATGCACCTTAGCTTCCCAAACAAGCAAACTCTGCTTCACTATTGGAAAAGGAGAGGATATAAAGGTTTTTTTCGTAATTATTCTTGGTGTCATTTATAAGATGGGCTACTGATTAGACAGTACACTATCATATGTGTGAAAAACAACCACAAAGAGTCTTGAAAGAAGACATGAAAAATTATTTGGAAGGGAAAAGAAGAACAAGCTGTCCCTCAGTTATACTACTGATGTGTCTGTGCCATGGCCTGACTCTGAACAAGAACTGAGCAAAAGAAAACTGCGCTGAAAACCACATGTTTCTAGTCTAAAAGTTCTATTTTTCGTAGCGACTAGAAGGCCCAGGTAAAACTAGTCACCTCTTTTTCAGTCTTCACCCCCATCTAGGAATACAGGCCAGAGTTGCAAACTATCTTACACTGACAAAACTGTTCAGTTATCTCCCAGGTGAAAAGGTCATTCCATTTCCTTATCACATGAACTTGTTTTTGTCAAAAGGTATAAAACGCAAAGGAAAAAAAACACGTAAATTTTAAAGCAGAGTTTTAAGGGATTTAGTCTTCATTCAAAATAAGTATAGGTACCATTTTCTAAGTGCCTGCTTCACTGTAGCTGAGCAGATCATGACAGAGAATACAGAGTACTTAGAATCAAAGCTGTATGGAACCAGAAAATAGGGTGAGGGGACACAAGAAGGGGGAATGTTGTCTCAAAGCCACCGAGTCACCTGGAAGCCTTTCATGAGACTGTCTGCAGTTGCTGAAGCCATGGCAGATGGGACACCCTGCAGAGCCATATGCTACCTGTGGCAGAATACCTTTCACAGCTGGATCTTTCTGGCTTGTACAGATAATTACATGCTGTGTGGCAGGGCCATGTGCTCTGATGACACTGCTGGAAATGTGGTGGCTGCAGGGGAGAAAAGGAAATGGCTCTTTTGCTGTGAAAAGTAAAAAATGTATTTTCATGTGAGCAGCAAAGGTATTTAATCATGCAGTTTCCTTTAACTAGGGATGCAGTGTGCAAAGCAGTGCTCTAAATTACAGAGGGCATTGCTCTCTGAAGCCAACTGACACGCAATCTCAAAAAGAGTCCTGAAATTATTCCAGTGGCACTGAAAGGATTAGGGAAATGAAGCACAAAGTGACAAGAGAGATTTATACTATTCTACTCAGTAGCAGTGCAGCTAAGAAAAAGAATCTCTTAAATATTCAGAAGTGCCACAAAGAGAGAAACCATTTCTAGAATACATGTGTGTAAACACAGTGAAACAGGAAAACTGCACTGTGATGTCACCACTGTGACACTCAAAATCACCAGAAACTTTACCTCTTTTTTCTTTACACACTGAATTTAAAGAGTACACTCATAAAAGTTGTCTGCTGACTTACTAAGCCTAGGGTTTGTTTTTTCCTTTTTAAATTCTTTATACCTAGCAGTAGTAAAAAGATTTAAGAAGTTAGGAAATTATTATGACAGAAAGGAAACATTTGTTTTGTAAAAACATTCTTTAGGGAACCACAGACATTCAAATTTTGGCAAAAAACCTAAGAATTAAATGGCAGATTTATCACCATATTTGGAAGAAATAGATATAACATTTAATATGTATCTTCTAATATGAAATTACATAATTCTGTATTTATTACTTCAAATAATTCCTTGACCAACAGATCCTCTGTTTACAAGTCAAAATATTCTTTCTCATTGTGAGTCCACAAATTCATTATGAGTCTGTGCTGCATCCCGTAACATAAAAAAGGTTTATACCTGCACATATTTCCTATGTGAAAAAAGAGCATTCAAAAATGTGTTTAATCTTAAATGGGTACCTATTTGAAATTTTGTGACATACCAAAACTTCTAACCATTACTAATTGGTTGGAAACTTCTCCATGGTGTACTAATCTTCTCACATGACTTTTGTTCCTCTGGTTGATGAAACAGTGTTTATGGTTAGAAGGTCAGATCAGCTGTTGTGAGTTTAAAAATAAATGATTTCAGGCTTGTTTCTCTGCTCCAAATTAAAGAACACAACCCAAATGAAAAATATTCTATATAAGAAAAAAAATCATGCAAAAATGGTGGAAAATAACACTTGTAGCTGTTGTATGGAAGCAAAATAATGTTCCTGCAAGTCTATGATATTTTCTGAGCAAGAATGAAGAAGTCTTATGTGAAACTAAGCCTAAACTTAAAAGGAAGTTTTATACTGGTGGAGGGGGGGGTTTGGTGGTTTTTCATTTCACTTCATTTGTTTGTTTGGGTTGTTTGTGGCTAATGAAATTTTAATAAACTCTTAAGTAGTCTTTTAGACAAAATAATATGGCAGTTTATGAAAATGAGAGACGTGGAAGCAATAAAAATACATTTAATAAATAATCCTGGTTCACAGTTGTAAACTCATTTCAGATGGATATGAGGAAAATTTTTAGTAGTTAACTATATGCCATATAGGTAAAAAAAAGTCATTTATAGCTTCTTTCACATGGTAGAAAAATGTTATTAGCATCTGCAGCACATATTTGGCTGCAAATGTGAAGAATTACAGAAAATCTGACCTTTTTACTGATCCATGATTAGAAATTTTCTGTTGGAACCACTTATTTCCAAAAGGAACAATCTGACTACCTGATGCAAGATGCTATTAATCTCTAGAGAAGTCATTAGATTAGTATTCCTACATTGACCTTCAGGTCAAAGAAGGTTCACTGTTCCTGATAGCATAAGTGAGATAAATGAAACAGTGAAATATTTTAGGAGGCTAACACTTTCCATGAAAATTCCTGCTATTTACAGCAACCAAGAAACATCACTACAAGTAAAATATTTGAGCTGCTAACCAACAAATGTATGCATTGCTCATATGCTCTGTTTTTAATTTCTTCTTGCACTCCTCACTTGAAAAATCACTTTTCTTCAAAGGTACCATGAAGCAAGCATTTGGATTAGTTTTAATACAAGATCAATAATAGAGCATTAATGTTTCAAGATATTTCATTTGCTATAATCTCTTAAAATGTATTAGAAATCTTATAAGAAGGCATTGAACTGAATGTAAAGCATCTTATGCAACAGCATTTCAGCTTAGTCAGTTTTATAGTTTATATGAGGTTGTAGCAGTATTTTCAACACAATGAGCATTAAGAACACATGAATTCTGACTGCATTTTTCTAGTCAGTGAATAGCTTGGGGGTGGGCTTGGTAGTGAAAGCACTCCCAGCTCTTCATTACACAGATCTCCAAATGAGTGCACTGACTGCTGTATTCAACGTAAACCATGTTGTAGTAGCTCCTATCCACTTAAACAGTTGGAATAGGAGAAAGCAAAAATAGACAAGGGAATCAAAGGAAAAAAAAAAAGAACTGACAAGAAAATAAAGTTCTGAACAATGATCCTGATTTATCATTCATCAGTCTTAAGGTGAAGAATGAAACTGAGTTAGTCTCAGTAAAAGATTTCCAAAACTGAGGATTAAAGGTTTGAAAGTTTCTTCTTGGATCAAAGGATGTACTGGAGGATTACAGGATTGTTTTGCCACAGAGTGAAACAATTTATTTTCTGTTTTGAATTTAATATTAAAAAATTTCATTTCATACAAGCACCTCTGCAAAAGAATTATAGGCAGGATGATGTAGCAAAATCCTGCCAGTATCCAAAATGTCTTCATTTTTCATTTGGGAAGAAGATTTACTTTTGCTAAGAACAAGCATTCAGTCCTATATACATGAGCTGAGGCTGAAAGCCAGTTGCAGCCTGTTGTGGTGATGATTTTTGTAAATGAGATGCTTTACATTTACATACATGTATAACATTAAAAGCATAAATCTTTACTTCTGCATCTCAATAAAGCAGCAGAGGATTTTCAGAGGAAGTTAGTTCCCAGATATTAATGGACAATACCCCGTCATTTCTGAGAAAAAGACCTCTTTCACATCTAAATACTGACAAGTTATGCATGTAACCTAAGGCAACATGTTTTGAAAAATACCAGTCCTACTGTTAGGTTTTACATCCCCCTCCACTTCCCCATACCAGTCAAGGATTTAGCTCCCAAAATAATTATATATCATGATGCCTTAAGTTTCAGCTTTCATGTTTTGCAGATTCTGAATTTGTTGAATTAGTATATAACTCTGAACTCTGAACTTCATATAAAGTGTTAGCAAGTTCTCTTCACAGTTTAGTCAGACAAAACAATCGTTTTCCAGCCTGAGAATCAAGGACACCATTACACTTTCAGGCCCAAAAGGTATGAACAACAGTGAATTGAGGAGAGCAACCTGGGAGAATGGGACTTCATGACCTGAAGCTGTAATTGGACAATTAACCCCAATATGGAAATGGACCAAAACTTTTAAAAGTGTGAAAACTCATGACCCATCATCCATCTTTGGCAGCCAGATCTGGGCTCTTGTACTGCCCAAGGTCTATCCTTGGAAGGCATTTTAATAAATGCCTACTTTATTGTTTTAATTCCGTCTAGTCTCTGTTCTAGGGAGCCTCTCAAGACCTCAATCAGGTAGCCTGAAGTTCAACCATACATTAAATTACCTAGATGGGCTCAGATATCTGAAGATGCCTCCAGGGAAGCAGTTAGCTTAGGTTCATCAGTTGCTTTTCTCATATATACGTAAAAGAAGTATATATTCAAAGTAAAAATGGCATTTTATAGACTCCACATTTTTTGTAACTTTGGACTCTTGAAGACACCTAAAGTTTGAAAAAATTATATATATAAAATGGATAACAGTTTATTGTTGTCAGAAGAAGCAAATCTTCTCACTTAGTAAAACTGCCTTCCAGAGGGGGTGTAATTTCTGATGTGAATTTTGAAAAATAAAAAGTACTATCAGCATGTATGTATTAGCAGGGATATTTAACAAAATAATTACTTTCAGTTTGTGTGAACACAAACGTTTCCAAGAGAGTGCAACAAACAAGTTTCTTAGTAAATAACATTTCAATGAAAAGGCCAAAACATTTTACATTGAGCACCGGCAAACTTGAATCCCCATGCAAAGCTCAAGAAGATTCTCATTAACTCCAATTTCAATATACTAAACCCAAGTGTTTCTACTAGACTACCAGATAGAGTAGATAGATAGATAGATGGAAATGCTGGGATGAGGGCACACTGTGTGAATGTGCTGTGTAAGTCAGATTGGTGACAGGGGACTTGCTACGGTGTTAGACTGAAAGGGTTAGACCAAGGAGCAAGGTTGAAACTTTTAAAATGTTTTTAAAATTAATTTTAAAATATATTTAATGCAAGAGAGCTGAGGAATCTGCACTTAAACCTAGGAGAGTCAATAGGTTCAAGGCATGGATGCCACATACAATTAACAAATGAGAGACCCCATCACAGCTTGGGATTGTGCAAGTGTGATGTCCCCACTGCAGCATCTTCTAGGTGCAGTAGAAAGGACAGCAAAACTCAACAAAGTAGGAATGCCTTATAATCTGGTACTTTTCTCTAACCAAGAATCATAAATTAATCTCCCATAGGAGAAGAATCCAGGTGTTTTCTGATCCGTGCATACCTGCTAATATTATGGAGAATGCCTACAGCTATGTCAGGGCACAGACCCTGGCTGTGATATCCTGCACTGCATCACATCACTGTGCTATACTGTACAGCAGTGCCACATCACTTCTTACTCTATGGTCCAGTGAAAATAAAAGCCCTGAAAACAGCACTGTGAAAAAGCATTTCAACACCATAATGATTCTCACATGGCACCTAGGTAAGCAGGCTTCAGTACATTTCAGTTAGCAATATTCATTCACATAGTTCAAAATCCAATCTTTCTCTTGCAAAAAAAGAACAGACTCATTTAACATGAAATTAATTACTAAATATATCCTTTTCAAATATATGAAATAATTTCTTCAAATAGAAGAGTTGGTTTCTCTTTTCTTTCTGTCATAACCGTGATGGTTACAGATGGACAAGCATTAATAGTGGTTAAAATCCCAGATCATTGTAGTACTAGTAGGATTGGGGTATTATATTGAATTTATAATTCAATATTCAAAGACTAAAAAAACCCAAGGTAGTTAAGAAATATATTTTATGTATGAGATGCAAAGGCCTTTTAATATTGGCCTTTCTGGGTGATGTCCGAGTTACAAGCCAAGAAAACTTCCTGTAAAATGTGGAGAGGTTCTTCAGCCTGCAGGTCTCACCTCTGCTCTACTCTGTCTCTCTTCTTATTGATTTTTGATTTCAAACTAAAATATTATTAGCATCCAATTGATCATATTTAAACAGTTTATTCACGGATATTCTTTCATCTGTGTGTCATAGTATACCTTTATTTTAAAGTGTATCACACCTGTGTGTTAATTGTATGCTACAGATAATACTCAAGGTTTTAAGGGGATTCGCATCTACTGCTGTAAAAGAGGTAGGAAAGAGAGAGAAAATATGTTTTATGACTTGCTCTGTTTAAGCAAAATGAATCATCGTACCTTCAAGGACATCTCCAGTGGAATGCAATCTCCAACTCAGTGTAAAAGAAGCTCTGAAATCTCCCATCTTCTCCTTTTCACCCACTGACTAGACTTAATATAAATTGACAAACTGTTATACAAAGGAAAAGATCCTTCTGCAATTATTCTGTATCTTTCTCTGAAATTTCTGTTCCCAAAAGCCTCTCATATAGATCTCTTGATTCCCCTGTTTGCAGTGATTCATAGGATATGTAATGATATACATACTTAAGAAAGCTTCACAAGAAAATTATTCATTAAAATGTTGCTTTGCCTAGTGTATATCTAAAGAAAAAATCGTTTTTCTTCTCTTAAAATTCTGATTATATCATTGCTTATCACAGACTACCCTGCCTCCCTCTTGGCACAAGGGACACAGCCCAGCCCAGCCCAGCCCATTTTTAACAGTCTAAGCTCATTTGGCTTTACTGAAAACGGAAAATTTTCAACACATCTCAGGATTGTCCAGTCATCAACATTCTGCAGAAAACTACCCAAACTTCTAAATATTGGTAAAAGTGAAATTTGGCCACTGTCTTTTTAGTGTTGATACATATGAAACAATGTCCAAGTTTAAGAGGTAGAATCTATATTGTTCCCACTCATTTGACTCTCTTGGAGAAAAACAAATCCATGCTTTACTGATTAAGGAAATATATGAGATAAATCATTTGGAGACGCTGTAAATGGCCTCCTTACTTTAACTTTCATTTCCTTTTATAGTAATGCAATTAAATAATCATAAACACAAAGTTTTTACAAATGCACAATTTAAATCTTTTCAAGGAAGTCTTTAGGGACACAAAAATCAGTACCATGTAGGCCAAATCCAGCTGCCATAGTACTGACCACCTGATCTAGAGGGCAGAAAAGGTGGAAGATAGGGAAAGAGCAAGAATTTGCCTGGAATTTGAGGAGACGATCAAAAAGCAGACTATGTATGCCAAGGCTAAAGAGATAGATGTGAGTGCAATTTGGATCAGACTGGAGTCAAGAATGAAGAATTTATACAGCAATAAAAGAATCTGAGGCATGAAAGGGGCAGGCTGGACCGAGGCTGGATGAGCTGACCTCTAGCTGAGGAGGTAAAATCAAGATCTGGGTTTGAGGTCTAGAAGCAAAATGGTATCAAAGACAAGACTTCACCCTGAAGCAGTTTTAATAGTCAAGTTTTCCCAGGTGCTGCCTAAAATATCTGTGCTTGGCAGGAATGTATAAATATGCACTTCTGTTTGATGGATGACTCAGGGCTGAATGAACTGTTTATCATTTCTTATTAAGTATTTGAAATATTCATGTCTTATATTCTGACATAGGGGGTAAATTCCTAATCTCTGTACCAAACAGCTTCCTTTCTTCACAGTTTTTCATTAAGGAACTATGCCATTAAAAAGGATACAGATAAATGTCTTTCACCATTTTTTTCCTCATTAACATGATGGGCAGAAAAGAAGTTGCACCTCAAACACAGCTGACTTTTAAAAGCTTACTTGCTCTTAGTATCACATTGATGATAATGCTTTATAAATTTAATATGTGAAATAGCTTTGTCATAAACCAGTACCTCCATTTTGCCTTTTACTTTACTCAGACATTTTCTTCAAGGACCCTATGCGTAAATAATGGCAATATACCATATAGTGGTCAATTTTTTTTTCAATATTCTCCCATGCCTGGAATAAATGATGGAACATTATTTTAGGTAGGGGAAAAATAGGCTTGGTATAACCTTCTCTCCACATTAACAGTGTGTGTAGTACAGTGTTTGAAACATATTTGTTGTTGATGGTGAATTCCTAATGTCTGGAGCTGAGCAATCTGGATATAGATGATGCACAGATTTTGATGGTTTAGCCTTTGACCTGTATGCATGTGATGATGAAACAACACCAGTCCCTCTTCTGCCCTAATCAGGACTAAAATTTACTAAAAGAGCAAATCCCTGTCATTTAGTGAAAGAGTATTTTCAACTGAATAACATGCGAGGAGAGATATGATGGAGTCATCTCTAATTAGCCAAGTGTGATGTCCATGCTACCACAACCAGGTAATTTAAAAAATTTATCAGCAACTGAAAATTTGGCAGTTCAGTGATTTTTTTTTTTTAAATGATTACACATGGAGTCAGGGCTGACCATAGCTAAAAAATTCTGATATTCTCTGTATTGCAGCATGCTGCTGCTGTTTGCTCCCTAGACATACCTGCCACATATTATGTCTTGTTTGAAACAGAAAGCTTGATGCAGCTCTATATTTATTTAGCCTTACTACTGAGCAAGATGATGAGTCAATATCTCACTAATACAACCCATTACTCTTCTGTTGTGCACAGTTTGACAGGTACTTTGGTGCTAGGGGTGAGTCTACAACACCAGACCTATGTGAGTGTTCACAAGGCACATAGGGCATCTCACATCATCAAAGTGGAGATATTTTTTCCTAACCTACCATTTGTAAAGATAAAACACACAAGATGTTTTGATGCACTCAGACACAAACCTGAACTGGACAGGCCTCTACTCAGGGGTAAGAAGTAAAGCACATGAAAGGATGTGAATACTTTTGAAAGTTAATGGATGAATACCCTAGGCCACACAGGATCCTAAATAAATCTATACAATTAACACATGGTGACAAGCACAAAAACATTGTATTGTCTGCTATGCATTTTAAAAGGGCACATCCTAGAAATGAATTAAGGTAGGAGAGAAGGATGAAATAAAGTATAATTGCATTTTTCCAAAATAATTTTTCTTTCTTCAGCTCAAAAGTATTTTCAGTGATTTACTCCAATGAAAATCTATTTTTTTTTGTACCAATGAAACACACTTGTTAATCGTTATCTCTAGAGGACAAGCTGTGCTTAATTGCACCTGCATCTTAGGTCTGTTCTTTGCACAAATGTGTACAGAAAGGTGAAGAAACATTTACTTAACAACACATTAAAATTTTCATTATTTGAATTTTATCTGTGCTCCATCATTTTGATGTCTATGCTAATGAAGAATTTATGCATGGAAAAAATGACAGAAAATAATTATTAGTTTAATTCCTAACCAATATTCTGTGTGTTTGTGCATATATATATATGTGCAAACATATTTATATATGCATATAAATGTGTGTTCTTCAATGACTATGGAGACTGTAGAGCTGTTTCTTTCACATATTCTCACTCTTCATTCCAGCTGCAGCTGTTGAGAGTTTGCAATGGAACAACAGCCATCAGGGTTAGTAAAAGAAATAGAGAAAGCTAATAGAATAAAATGTATATTTTTCTCTGCAGTTTTATTAATATTTGGAAAATCAGCCAGTGTGGTACTTTCAGTGCAGGTTGAGAAATTTATTAAAAAAGGAAAAGGAGCCTGTAGTCACAAACAGACCCCATGAATTACTTCTTTTAGTGGTGGCCAGTATTCTAAAACCATGGTCATTTAAGATTTGACATGCTATTCATGCAATATTTAAAATTCCAGCAGTTGGGTCAGGAAAGACCACGTGTACTGGCAAAGGGAAGTCACAGGAATTGATGTAAAAGCCCAGCCTAACGTGACCACTGCAAAACTATGACAATGTGCTATGCTAATTATTCAATGGCAGCAAATCACTACCAAAATAAACAAATAAATAACCATCCTCCAGAGTGTAGGATAGACATATTCTGAGTGCAGGGAAGAAAGTGTGCACCAGGAGAAGCAAAAGAAAAGAAGAGAAGAAAAGAACTAACACTTACCTGCAGCTGGTGCCTCAGTATATGCTGCAATATATCTAACCTATGTATATTTAAAACATTCAGAGTTGCAATCAGTGTGACTTGGAGCAGAGAGAAAGATTGCTCTGTTGCAGCATCTGCTGGCTGCCTCAAGGAGGGCCATTTGTTTGGGTGAGCAAATCTATGGCCACAGGGAGTTTTTCTCAGCAAATTTACTGATGCTGCTGCTTGTGTTAAAGAAGCAAAACTGAGGAACAAATCACGTGACACAGATGGCTGCTGAAGGAGTATGCCATAATAGTTTCTTTGATATGAATTACGTGAACTACTGGTGTAGGTTCCAAAGTGACAACAAATTTG
Organism: Peucedramus taeniatus; assembly: GCA_013400575.1. Lineage (NCBI taxonomy): Eukaryota > Metazoa > Chordata > Aves > Passeriformes > Fringillidae > Peucedramus > Peucedramus taeniatus. The sequence goes on along the minus strand of WBNO01008605.1, from coordinate 18,627 downwards.
GAAGCAATAATTGAATTGAATTGAATTTTGTAAGGAATACACAACTACATTATGCATAATGTAGTAGCTTTTCCAAAATATTTCAAAAGTAATTCAAGGCTCTGCCTAATTACTTGTATGTCCTCCTAGACCATCCAAAAATGCAATATTTAATCACTTTTTAACTTCACATTTAAGTGGGCTCTGCTCTTCAGCAACCCAGATACAGAAATTAATGTGTACCAGCAAATTAAATCAATTTATTTGCTGTGGTTTAATTTCATTAACTTGTGATAAAAGAGATTGAGCTTAACATCTCTCCCTTTATGTACAAATAACCCCCCGGGTGACACATCACGTGAAACCAAATTATTGCACATAATAAAATGACACCATAAATAAAAATGCTTTTCCTAATACAGTTACACTCAGAGATGAACAGTTAGTAAAAATACATTTGGCACAGAGTCAGTAATCAGCACCACTTCCTCGCTTATGGAATAATCTAAAGCATATGATCCCTGGGAACAGCAGAAGGGGATGAGCAAGCCATGATGGTTCCCATCCCGTTTGCTCCTTGTTTCTGGCCCACTGATCACAGCAATTGAAGTGAGGGCTGCTACAGAGCAGCTCCTTGGGGCACTCCTGTGACAGATCTGGGCTCTATACCAGTTCTCTATCGGATAAACTTCCAGCATTCCTCTGAAGCTACAGCCAACTGATTTGTGAACCCATCTGTTTGGGACATGCAGAAGCAGGTTTGGCATCCGTGAAATAAATGCCTCTCCATTTATTAGGAACACTTGTCATTTCTATTGTAATGCAAGATAGGTTAGTGATTTCTTGTCAACAAACTCTAGAAACTGAATTAAACAGAGCTATTTCCAGTTCCAAAGAACTTACAATGCATGTACTTTATGGCTGTTTTTTTACAGGACTGTCAAAGGAATTGACATTGGTATGAAATGGACATTTGAGCTGTGGAAGAACAGGAGTAGAATGATGTGCCAAAGCATGACTGCCTGCATCTCAAGTAGCAGAGGCAGTGAGAAAACCTGGCTGCGGGATATACAGCAGCCCTGGCACAAGGCTCTGTGAAGAAATAGACTGAATGGAATCCATTTTCTCATGGCTTTGAAGCAATGCTCCTCACTGCTGTGTACTTCTTATTGCAGCCTCTTCTTATTGTGGCCTACCAATTTAGTCATTTTAATGAGTGAGTTAGAACTGACAACTGCAGTTAAATGAAAGATGTTCCAAAGAGTACTCTAGGGAGTCCAGTCTTTCCACTCCCTGAAACTCACCTTGTGATTCCTTGAATTAACATCACTTGAATAAAATTGAATACTTCCTTGAATAAACATCACGAAGACAGTGGTCCAAGCATAAGCAAGCTTAAGCAGAACTATGCAGCATAAAAGCAAGCAAGACAGATTATGTTTCTCTTCTATGCTTTCAATTCTCTCTCCTCACACTATCCCTAAATTTGTCGTCTGCATTTGCTCCCAGAAACATGTACACCATTTTATACTGATTAAAAATGCAAGCAAAATACAAATAATACTATTCTTTAACTTGCATGGCAATAAACCTGATGCTGGAAACTCTTGAACTGCAACTTGTTGTTATTAGTACCACTCATTTTCAGTCCTCAAGGAGTTAACGATGAGGACAGACAACAGCAATCATCCCCTAAGGGTTAACTTATGTAATAGCCACTGCTTGTTGCTCCAGTCACTGCTGCAGAATGTCATGATTTCATAAACTCATATATAGGATCCGAATAAATACATTGCCTTCTATAGGAAAGCAGGACCATTTATCAACCCTGAGGATATTGTCAGGAGAAAATAAGAAAAGTCAAGTGCAGTAATGCTCTTGATATACTGTCTGATGACACCACAAGATGTAAAACACAGCTTGGAAAAAACAGATACAAACAAGAGGTTGCTTTTCCTCAAGGCTATCCCCCTCAGGGATGTATGAAACAGCCTTTGAGAACACTGGAAAAGAGAGAGGAAAATTGCATACAGACATAACTGAGATAAAGTTCCTTTATCCTTTACCCTGAAATCATTTTGGGTACCAAAAATCAGCTCCTCAGGAAATGGCAATCACATATTGTGTGAATAAAGCAATTTTTTCTTGTAGAGTTGGAACTGACACTGAAAGATTCTGCGCTTGGACTTGGTTCAAAGAGAACTTGAAAGTTTGGGAACTTATCTGCAACTTTTGGGCAAAATAAAGTGTGAATGTCCTTCCCTTTGCAATGGGACAATGGAGCAGTCTAAAGAATTTGTTGAGGTCATGGCTGAATCTAAGGTCTAGAATATGAATTGAATCAGTTATGTACAATGATATTTCATATCCTTAGTGAACAGTACCTGCCCTGCAGAAACCCCAAAGGTAGCAATGTATGGATATAGTGGGTGGATGGTTTTTAGCAGTGTCTGTTTTTATAGAACAAGGGGTAACAGTTTTAAACTAAAAGAGTGTCAATTTATATTAGGCATAAGGAAGAAGACTTACAAAAAAGGTGATAATACATTAAAAGAATTTCCTCAGAGATATGGTGGATGTCCCATCTCTGGAAACATTCAAGTCAAACTGAATGTGGAGAGTTGGACTAGAGGACCACTGAAAGTCCAACCCCAACTCTTAAATCATTCTATAAAATGACCAATAATTGAAGTCATAGATTTCTCAACATATTTGAAATGTCCAAGTCCCTGTATTAGTCTGTCCTACAGAATTAGTGTCACAATATGCTCCTCGACTGTTGCATCCTATAAAAGCTTTTTATGTTTTCTTCATTATTCATTGTTAATGCATATTACATACTCTTCTTTCTTTGACTTTCTATTATATGTTCTTCTTCACTACTTAGTTCATGTAAACCATCTATAGTTTGAATGTAGGAATCATTTAATTTTAGAACAATTTCCAGATTCCATAAATTCCAAAATTTTATGAGAAAAGATTGTTACAAAATAATAATTGATACTCTTCAGTAACATTTTTTAAAAAGACTGCATCGAACAATATGTTCTGTTACTGCTAAATTGCTTCTTTTAAGTTTTCAGTACTTTAACAAAAATCCTTTTTCATTCTACACCTATTTCCTAGGTTCCATCATGTCTAGAGAAATTATGTTTTTCTGTTTTCAAGAATTCATATTTCTATTTGGAGAAAAAGAAAAGCATCATGCTCTAAAGAAAAACTGATCTTGAAAATTCAAAAAGTGTTTTAGAATAATTACTCAGAATCATGCAAATATTTTAGCTGGTTTATATTAGGGGGAACTAGGGGAAAAATACTTTTCCATATCTTTATTTTCACTGAAATAGTAATCATTGATACCTTCAGCTAATGGTATTTATGTACTGACAATCAGTTGAAAATCCAGAATCCTGAGACATTTATATCTTCTTTATTGTCTCGTGGTAGCTTAGATAGTGAGAACTAATTGCTCTGTTTTAGGCTAAGTGAAGTAATAGACTTGTGAACTATCACTATCACTTATTTACTTCCCTCTCTTTAGTTTACTTTTTTTCTAAAAAGATTATATAGCAAACTAAGCCAAGAAAAGGGATGAGTCAATAAAACAGAATATTCAATGAGTGTTCCAAGCAGCTGAACAATCCTCTCAGAGTGGCTAATGATAATTACTTAATGTATGTAAGAATTTATTCCTCTTTAACAATGTAGCAGACACTCATTCTAATAGGTAAATGCACAGCGAATGTTGTTGGTTTGTCTAATATATTAAACACTTCAACACATCTGCATGCATAACATATTAACTCCAAGGTTGCATTTGTAAAAAGGTAAAATGCTTTGTAAAAACTTATGCTGGAAAATACCTGGAAGATTGGTCAAGTTTGCCTATTTTAACAAGAGAACTAAAACACAGACATCCAGTTTTTAACTCAACATGTGGAAGAAATAGTGTTTAAAAGGAACCACTAGTTCTTTGCACAGACAAAATCTAATGCCTAGGAATACTAAACTATTAAACCCTCCACTTTTTAACAAGGATTCCTCAAGAAATGGGGAGGGAAAATAGGGAGAGATAGACTTTGGAATAAGAGCAATTATGCTTCAATGCAATTAATTCTTTTAAAATAACAATTTGCTTTCTTTTTGTCCTTATACTTAGGTATATTTAATGATAATAATAAGTAACTAAAAACCAAACCAAACAAACAAACAAACAAACAAACAAAAAAAAATCCCCAAAAAAGTATTTAGTCACTTTTAAGTTTGTAACTTCTACTGAAAACGTCTACATCATTACATTACTTACATCATTACCCAGTAGTGGCTGGGCTCTTCTAGCTCCAAAAGGCTTTTATTTTAGCAAATCAACTCTCCAAGTATTTCCACTATTATCAGCCAACAAGCAGTTGGCTCGAAATATATATTTAACAATAACAAAGGGATAATTTCTGGTAGTGGAGATACAGTTTAATAAACAAGACACTTTCTTTTTCCTTAAAGTATTCTCAACTGGCTACCCATTAATAATTACAAAGAATAGACTAGTAACCTGAGAGATTGCAATCCTACTTCATCTATGATTGGCATACAGCATTATTTTGAAAGCTCAGGTGGTATTTCAGTGGTACCCAAGCCATGAAAAAACTTTTGAAATAGGATGAGTTTCAGCCTAAAAGAATTACAGCAGAAATAATATGACATTGAAAAATTAGGCAATTTTGCAAAGAATTGCAAATATGATATAGAGATGAATGAGACCTTGATAGCAGATATGGTAGACAAATCTGACAAATACTGCTAGGAAGTCTCAAAAGATATTTTATTAATACACATAAGTATAAATCATTTGAATAGCTGTACCAAGTAATGCAACAATGTTACTTATCCTTTGAAGTTACAAATATGTAACAGGAACACAGAGCAAAGCCTAAAAATAAAAGCTGGGTAAATAGCTTTATCTTCAAGGATGTGAACAAAATTTATAACCATTTTCAAGATTTATTCTAGTGGCATTTTTTTTCTTTTGTGGATGGCTAGTGATATAGCTGTCTTAAAAAAAAAAAAAAAAAAACAAAACCAAACACCAGCTTTAAGAGAACATAAGAAAAATATTTAAAGATATGTTCATTTTTTAAAACCACAAAGTTTGTATTTGGAGGTACCTGTAATACTACCAGAGTCTTTCTGTTTCAGCAGTCTTTATATTTGATCCATGTACTCCTCTAACTCCTCTATTCAACTGAAAATATTTGTTTTGGCACAGACATGACTCTTGTCTGGATGAAGTTTATCTTTCAGAAAGCAATCCATGTGTGAACAGCTAGAGAGTCCATGTTTTCATTTGGCTGTGTGGTCAATTATTAGCACCATTAAAAAGAATTGTATTTTATTTTGGTTTTAACTTGGGATTCAAACAAGACTCCAGCCCTTAACAATTGTTGCCTACTAAATATAAAGTGACTTTGCAATGATTCTTGCTTTTATTTGTATGTTTCATTCAATAAAACTTTGTTGAAAAGGTAATCAAATCACGCTGTTTACTTTTCTCCTTGCTACCCTGGAATCCTTTAGCTGGTTACCAGTGGAGTTTTACAAGCACTAGCCAGAAAGCTGAATGAGATAAGCAGATAATAATAAATATTTTAAATTAACATTAGAATATTCAATGTTAAATAGAAATAGAGGTCAGGATGAAAGCTATGAAGGTCACTCCAGGTTTTAGCTGGATATATTGTTTCTGTTTGAACTTGGTTAAATATTTGGAGCTATTCTGTTGAACCAATGATGCTGCAAATCACTTTTTGCTTTCCTAGAAGCGAATCTTAAGAACGTTTTTTCTATTTTTTCCTCTTATATCTAATAATGATACTATCCTTCCTTAAAATAGTTTTCTTTCTAAAATGCTTACACTCTGGAGGTGCATGATGTGCAACCTAATGACAAATGTATATTGATATATATACTTTAAAATGTTCAAATAGATTGTGCAATGACAAGCTAGC
>WBNO01008602.1:25308-41086 GCA_013400575.1 Peucedramus taeniatus | reverse complement strand
AATGACAGTGGCATGCTGATGTATTGTGGTATTAACCTCCCAACTATAACTATAGAAATGCTCATTTTTCTTCAAACTTTCTCTTATATATTTCTTTTCTACTCAAATTCCATTTAAAAAATCTTCCTTTAAATGTGCTTCGGAAAACAGAGGTCTCATTGCCTAAAGGGCATTAGTTTTCTCTTAAATTATTGTTCTTTCTTTCTCTGTCTGGATAATTTCATTGTATTTGACAGTTGTTTGTCTTTCTAGAACTTTTGGGGCATTTTTTTTTCTGAGATTATCTGATGGTAGTAAAACAAAAAAAAAAGTGATCTTTCTAGACAGCCTATTGCTCAACTGGTTCATTTATATAAATGAGCAGTATGGCAATCTTGTACATGCCCAAACCACCTTCCAAATGGCCTAGCAAATTATTATAAATTCCTTGTTTAGAATATTTATCGTTCTTGAGAAAAAAGGAATAAAAAACTGTGTGGCTGTAAATCAACCATCTGAAAAACCAGACCTGAATGCTTAAGATTACCATGAATCTGATTTTGCTTTTATTTTGTAAAAGTGTTGACTTTGTGTCTTTCACTGTCTTCCTTTATTTGTAGACTTGCAGTTCTCAGCAGATTCCAATACTCTGCTGGAATTTATTGGAAAAAGTTTTCCTAAATATGTAAAACTTTGAAATAATCTAATTATATTACTATCAGCAAGGCTTTTGAAATATGATAATGAACTTCAAGACCCAAAAGCCACCTCCATCCTTCCATTCAAAATGTGAAATAAACGTAGTAATGTTCAAAATATTTCTGGTTAAAAAGCCTACCTTGAAAAGTTTCCAGGCTCACTGTACAGACAAGAAGTGAGGGTGATGGATGGCCCTGTATTGGGTTGTTTCCTTCTTCATTCACCTACTACACTCAGAAGCTGTAAGCAAGACATGGGGATAAAAACAGGTTGGAAAGCAGAGAGGTGGTCACTGTGCTCTGTGGAGACACGGAGAAACATTGTGAGATTGTGGTGAGCAGAGGAGTTTGCAGGAAGATGAAAGGGGAGTAAGAAAAGGCTTTACTTCCATTCCCAACTTGCTGTCAGAAAATGGAAAGGGCAAGGTAGCAAAGAGAGCTACACAGAGGAGATGATGCCATATGCTGAGTCCTATCTCAGGAATACAGAAAGAGTGTGAGGCCCTGTGACACTGCTCCTTAAAAGGAAAAGATAATGAAAATACTCTCTTAAAAGCTCTGAATGTGACACGAAGTCAGAGAGGTGATCAGGGAATATTTTCATACTCTTGCCTGGCCATGCTCCTTAAGGAATCCGGGCTTCTGTTTCCAGGGAGAGTTTGAAAGAGTAATATACAAGTACAAAAATCAGTATCCCAGTTTCAAGCTAAAATGACCATATCTACTAATCCCTAATCCTCTGCATTAAAATACCTGTAGGTTTATGTACAATAACGATTCAGTGATATAAAGGATATTTGTTTTGGCGCAATCTTCTGGAGAGGCCAATATTTGGAAGCAGCTTATTTTTTGTTAGGGACTTACCTTGAGACTCCTTTCCAAAGAAAATATAGTACTACTTCTTTAAGGATTGTTGGTTTGGTTTCATTTCGTTTTCTTTTCAGTTTTCTAAGGCACGTATCTTTCTTTAAAATCTTTTGTGGAACTTGCCAAAGAGTGTGTTGCATTCCTTCTTATTAAGATGTTAAGAGTCTTTACTCAAGGTTTTATAACTTCAAGTTTGTCTTCAAGAACTTTAAATCACAGCAGTCAAAAATCGCAATCATGTTTAAAGTTTGGAAAAGGACCAATACTGCAAAGTTCACCTCAAGTACAAATGGCCTTGGAGCACAGCACTTAGTAAAGTAATGCAGTGAGTCTTTGAGATAGAAAAAGAAGCCAGTGGAGTAGCAACTTACCCTCCAGTTGTCCCATTAAGATAGTAATACAGAAAATGAACTGAAAAAGTTTGAATTCCCAAAATAGCTGGGATGAAGAAAATGTACACTGCAATGTGCTAATGTGAACAGTTGTCAGTTCCTCTTTAAGATTACTCCTAAAATTTGCATTCTCAGTCTTTTCTTTGATTTCATTTGTATAAATGTTTGCATTTGGGAAAAATTTGATATCAGCATCAATGAAGTTCAGTGAAGTTCTTAAAAAAGATTGTTTTCTTCCATTGGCCCTGATGTCCACCTAGGCTGATTCTTGTAGGAATGACAAGTTTAATTTTCCATTTAACCCAAGGCACAGGGAGATACAAGGCTGGATGATGCCACGGGGCAGCAGTAAGGACTGTGACTGAGTGATGAAATACCTTCCTTCCCTTCAAGGAACATAAGGATGCCACAACTGGACATAAACATTTACTGCTATGATGTGATGTGACATCAAAATGAAGAAAAAGAGACTTCCCAGTTGGTTGCAGAGCAGTCATAGCCCAAATACAAGATCACTGATGTCCAATGCAAAAACATCAAGGTGTGCAACCAGGAATGGGTGCGGAGGGCTGTAAGCAGAAGTCTGTCAGGATGCATTTTGTAGGTTGTCTAGTACTTCACAACTCAGGGAACACACAACAGCCTGTGGAATTAAACTGGACTCCACTTGAACCTCCACACAGCATGTTTGAAACTTGAAACAACCATTGAAAATTAACTTTGAAATAAAGACTCTTTATGAAAGCTACAATAATATGTGATCTTACCTAACCCCCTAAAATTCCCTTCTGGTAGCATTAAAAAATTAAATCTCAAAATATTTCAAGTTAAATCCAAATATGCTCTAAAAACTCTCTATGTTTTCATAGGAACTTACTTTGTTAACTGATATCCTGGAACGTAAGAGAGCAGAAATGTGTTTAATAAAACTGAAAGTTATGGAAAAGCTAGATCTGGAATTTTCCCACTCTTTCTACCTGCTTCATTATCCAAGAACAATGAGACATTCAACAAAATTGAAGGTGAATTATTGCAGTATGTCTCCATCAGGAGAGTTTCACACTTTCAGTAACTATAGAGAAAACCTAAAGATAATGGATAAAGAGAATTTTAGAGTTTTTAAAATAAAATTTAACACACATAGAAGACAATGCCAGCATTTTCTCCTTTGAAGAAAGAACATTGAAAGGTGAACTCTGTTTTCTACATGGAGGGGTTTTAACACTCCCTTTCAATCACTGGACTTTTATGAGAGCTGAGTATTTCAGTACTCTCACCCCCAGCAGACTTCTAGTTCTGAACAGAACATTTGCAGCACAGCTAGGTGCATTTGGAATGTTTTGTACTGCCTTGCCAATGTGCCTTGTGGCCTGCCTCAATGAAGGAGGCTTTATGAGTCTGAATTGGTATTTATTTGAGTTCAGATCTACTGCCGGGTGAGCTCCTCTTTCTGCTACACAGACTGAAAGATGAGCTGTCTCCAGCAGTCATGTTCAAGTGTCAGCTGAATTTGCCTTTGTCCAGTCTTTCATCTTTACTCCTTATATGCTCAGCAAGTGTCATCTGTTCCATGACATTCAGTGTGCATTAGGACTTTCATGTAGACTACCAAAGCTATTTCAAAAGCAAAAAATCCCTGTCAAGATCAAGCTACATCTGACTCAGACCATCATAAAAATGAAATTCCCTGAAGCAAAGATCCTGAACGACCCAGTTTGCACATTTAAGCCCTCTATTCAGCTACATGTATCCAATGTTTGGTGGGATTTTTTTTCTCTCAGAATTCAGGAACAATTTTGTGTTGGTCCTCAATTTATTTTTAGTCTATGTCACTATTTGTATGGCAGTACTTGAAGCAGGGCACTGTGCCCAGAAGAATGTCTTTAGAGGGCTTGTCATCAAGACCAGAGACAACAACAGAATACAGGCAGGTAATCTGGAAGGAGAATTTAGTGTGCAGTTGGAGAACAGTAGGATTTTTCATATAAAATAATATTTCATGATACTTAAACCACTTTCAGTGTCAGTTTTATGAGAAATTGCACTCTAAGACTTCTTTTAGTCTGTACTGCTGCTGCTAATGAAAACTGCATAATGATGAGATCAGTAATCAGTACATATTTCTGTGGTTTAGACTATGTTCTCACCATCAGCACCAGTGCAAAGCTGCATCTAGAATATGTCCATATTCTGGTCATCTAAAATGTTCTTAAAAATCATGCTTGCATTGTATAAACTTAAGAGGCAAAGATTAGTAAGAATGTCGTGCAGCTCAAGGAACTTGTCAGGAGGCATATTCATTATGTAGAAAAAAAAAAAAAGAAAGAAAGGTATTTCACTATATTTTAACAAAAGAGAAACTTTTTAGGGGATGGTTTCTTTGGGTTTTTTTGCTTGGTTGCTGAGATTCTTCAAGACCTAATGAAAATGTCTGCAGTACCCAAAGTTCTTAAAAAATGTCAGGCTTGAATTTGCAGTTTAAGCTTCCCTTATTTCCCTGGACAACCTTTTACTTCAGATACCAAATATATGTAGATAATACTACTGATCCTTCAAGAAAAATAATTCTCTGCACAGCATTAGTACAACATGGAATTTTATTATTGCTTTATAAAATATATCAAAGGTAATTTGATTTCTAAAGCAGATGTGTATTAAGATACAATTGGGTTTTTTCTCTGAAGAAATTGAAAATGTTTTTTTTTAGCTAAGGGGGTAGCTGAATCCAAGAGCTGCTGTACAGTATATCACAAATATACTTAAATACCTGAATCATAGGGTAAAATATATCCACTTTTTTTTTAAATACTTAATTTACTCAAAGAGAAATCCTTGAAAATATCAGCTCAGTCCTGCAGAAAGTTTCCCTGAAAGACAAATCTAAGATACAAAAAGATCTCCCTTCTCCAAAAATTCCCTTATTTTTGCTTTAATATTTATCCAACAATCTTTACATTCTCACGTGCTTGTATCAAGGTAGAAGGACTTTGCTGTACTTCAAGCTAAGGTTCAAGGCTAGGGAGATGTTGGATTACCTCACCATTCATATTTCTAACTCGATGGAACAACTCCAGCTATGTTTTTGATTGGAGGAAAGGTAAAATAAAAAATCTTCAGAGGACCCTAAGCATTAAGTTGTGATTATGGAGCACTTTCCTTGCAGCCAAGGAAGTTTTGTTCCCACCTTTACATTGGTGTGGTCTGACAGCGTCTGAGCAGACACAAATGGTTCACTCTGAGTAGACTCTGCTTTTTGTTGCAAGGATGAGTAATTTTTGTAGCCAGTTCACTTTGTGAAGGAGCTCAATATGTCACAGAGATCATTATCAATACTAATTCACAAGAGAGTCCTTGTGCATTCCCAAAACTCACATCTCTATAGAGAGCGTGCAGCCACTTACATCAAACAGCTGGTGCACAGGAAAGCCACCTGCATATTGCAAATATTCTCAGGAATGTAAGGCTCCCTAGTTTTGTCCAGTTGCTTCTACTCTTAAGCTGATGCATTTTCACACTACTTTGTAACTTTGCAAATTTAGTAGTAAAAGAGGTTAGGAAAAAATGAGGCAGAAAAGCAGAAAGATATTTCATGAAAGGAAAGCCTGTACATAGATAAGCTGTCATGGAGACAATATGTAGTGTAAGAAGAAATACTGAAGAGAGTTGACAAGGCAGACAATGTGTCTGCCTAGGGCAGTATTCTTTTACTTGGTCATCACTGCTGCAGGCATTTCAGAGGGACATATGAATAGAAGAGACAAATCTTACAATGGAGAGCAGCTCAAAGATTGCAACATCTAGCAGTTTTGATAGCCTAAAATGACAAGTTCCATTACAGACCATTCAACCAATTTTATTTGAAATATTTCCCTTTAACATACAATTCCTTGCATGGTGCCTTCTGATTCAGACACAGAGAATATATAAGCTCCACTGATGTGTTAGACATGCTTTGTCTTCCAGCTGCATTAAACACACGAGGATCCTTTTGGAAGGAAACAAGCACATGGACTTCATTCAAATCATCATACCAAGCAGTGAAATGATGATGCCAGGTCATTTAGAAACATTAAATTAAAATGCATCAATAGCAATCCAGAAATTTTAAAATCATACATATTATGCCCAATCTCAGAGAGCAAAACCATTATGGACACAAGAAAAGGATGATTGGGAACCAAGTATCAAGGAGAAAAATCATACTGTTCAAAATTTTGACTGCTACTACCACCATTTTACTAGACTCAGACTCTGTGGGATGTTTCTTGTCTTTTTAGAAGATCTATGTAATTAGAATACAAAAGTTGACACCTCTCATCTTGTTACATGCTAATAACAAGAGAAGTTGTTAGAAGTGAATGCTGTGATGCATCTGCGGATGTGCACAGATACAGCTGAAAATGTCACAGACAGTGACTCTGCTGTGGCAGAGCTAACAAGACCCTCAAGCCACAGACATTTCCTATGGGCTTCCTGAGGAATCCATACTAGTTGTTCATTTTATGTCCCTTTTGACACCAGTAGCCTGCCAATAAAAACTGGCAACATAACAGCACAAACCTTTCTTCCAGGGAATGGAGCAATTTTTGTGTCAGAGAGCAGGGCTGTAATACACACTGCTCTCAACAGCAGAGCTGTGAGACCAGAAGCAAGACAAATGCCAATATTGGCACTGCTACCTTTATGGATTGCAGATGCCTTTACTTACTGACAAGCTGAATGCCAATTTTGTTTCTGTCACAGCTTTAGTTTCTATAGAGAAAAAAGCAGTTTTAAATGAGAAAACGAAGCAATCAGATTTAACCTACCAACTGTCTGTGGTAAATCTAGAAGGATTCCATAGGAATCATTGACAATGATCCAAAACTTACGTGTCAGATAAGTCTACAAAATGCACTCTCAATATCTCCTCCAAAAATTACTTTTGCTTCCTTAGTGCTTCTTCTTTTGGGAACAAGATCTCTCCATCCAAGCTGCATCCTGCCTTGCCATATAATCTCCTCAGAGTTCATTTCTTCAAGGAAACCAAAATATTGTTTTGACCACATTTGGAAATGTATCCCTTGGTGAAATGAGGTCAACCATCTACCCCTCAGTTTGTATCTGGAGGCATATTCATTTGCTTCTGCAAAAGAAAAGGGTATTTGACCTTAATTTGAAATATGTCTACCAGATTATTCTACCAATTTCTTTACAATATTTGTGAGGTTTTATCTTCTTAAGCATGAGACAGGTACATTATAGATCTTGTTTTTCACAAATCAAAGAAAATAGAGGTCTCTGTCTTCAAATGAACAGAACAGTGTTGTTTTGTTGTTTTGTTTTGGGGTTTTTTTTGGTTTTATTTTGTTTTTATTTCAAAGCTAAGCCTTTTTTATTGGACAGTACAAAGGAAGGAACATACTTGAAATAGCTTTCATTATTATTACTTAGTGTTTATAAAATAACAATAGCAATGCAGATCCTGTCTCCTTTTATTTTTAACCTCTAGATCTGATATTACAAGCAAATCAGGATTACAAATCCTATTTAGTAAACTGAGGCATGGAGCGACAATATATAAGAAAAATTACACTCAAAGCAGTGAAAAATTCAAAACACTATCCAGTTCTTCAACATCTCTGAATTCTGTGAATTCTGTGAACATCCTAACCTGACACCACTACTCTAATTACTCTTTCTCATTACAATACCCAGCACAAATATTAAGGTTTAAAAATTCATCAACACAATGAAGTTGTTTCAAGTCAAGTTTTTCTCTTCCTATTGGCCACCAGCCACTGCAAACGCTACAAGGTCCTCCACAGTCAAATTTTCATTTCTCAGACACAAATGAGCTTGTCAGCCCTAGTGCAATTGAGAGTACCTAAGAGACATGTCTGACATGATGACTTGTCTGACATTTACTTAAAGAGAAACTCTGTGAGCAAATACTTCCATCTCTCTTTTTTTCTTTCTCTTTTTTTTTTTCCCAGATGAAACTGTTTGGGCTGCAAGTCTTTATTTGTAGGTGTTGACAGGATCAAACAGCAGAAATAAAGACTTGGTATAGACTTCTAGTGACTGGCTTCAACAGAATGCCACAGCTGTGTGTGAAGAGCTGTGTGTGACATTCAGCAGCTGTCAATGTTTCCACCCTCCCATCCCATTTACAGGAAGCCAGCAGTGGATGTCGGAGAGCTTTACTTGTTGCACTGGGACACCACTGACTTCACGGCACTCCGCAAAGGCCGTTTCATGGACGGGAAACCAAAGCACGCAGAAAAGGTGATTTACCCAGGAGAATCTCAAAGATGCAGAATAAGACATAATGAAATCCAAAGCTCTTGACTCCAGGCAAGACCACTAGTCTTCAGGCCCACTGCAAAACTCATTGTGGGAATATGAGTTTGCTGACTATAGCATGTTAACACAAATACAGCTATTTTTGTTAGTGCTTTGAAGCTTTGAGACACTGTAGCACCATCGATTTTGCTAGCTTCTCTGGTGATGGAATTTTCAAATCATGTTGCTTCATTCTGCTGAACAGAAAACTAGCAATTGTATGGGTTTTTTTGGTTCTTTTTTAATATTAGACTGTATGTCAACACAACAATTCAATACAGATATCAGCAGTCACAGCACAGTCAGAAATAGGATATAAGTTTCCCTAAGTTCTCTGTTTGCACAGCTGTGAAAAAAGCCCATGTTTTGGAAACAAAGACTCTTTTCGCACTGAAAGGAAAATGTACAAAGCTGTGTCAACTGACTTCAGAAACCCAGAACACTGTTTTGAGTTATGGCATGTAAACAGAGCAACGCATGACAAGGCTCAAGGTGATCTGAAGACATGGATCAAGTATACAAAAGTCCAAAGGAGGAAAAAAAAGAGTCAAAAGAGAACACAGCTTCCAAGGCAATATTAAATTGGTGTTAAACAATTTGTTTTGGAGTGTTTATGATACAGTTAAAAATCATGTGCACAAAACGGTTTTTAGCTTCAAATTTCAGTGCACGCCACTTCTGATTCATTCACAGCTGTCATATAACACATGACATATGTTGCAATATTGACCTAATACTGTGCATTTAATCACATTTTCAAGAATCATAAAAATTACTAACTACCTTCAATTTGTTCCATAAAGGGATTACTTCTTTCTATGCTTGCCTGCTTTCTCCTCTCAGTACTGCTCATATCCAAGAAAATTCTCGTTCTACCAAAATATATGCTTTACATTAAAAAAAAAAAATAGGTTTGTTTTTAATCATACAGGTATGAACAGACCTTTCAGGCCAAAACCAGAAGGATTAGAAGGGGGATTATTGCCAGCCAGCCAGAGGCTAGTCACCTCTAGAAGCATGGCATTAGATCAACATTTGTTGTGATCTAGCATGGCAATTCATATGGTCCTCAGTTAAAAAGATAATTGCAGTGCTGACAGACATACCTGAATACAGCAATTTTGATACCTTTTTATTTGTGCTATGCTATTAGACAGGGTGCACATGTGAGCAACTGAGTCTGTCCAATACTTGTTGATTTAGACCTCCCACTTACTGTTACAGATTAATGGGTGGTTTCTTTCCCAGATCCTGGGACTGTTCTTTTATCTTCAAACTCTGTCTATTCACATGCTTTCTCAAAAGCTATTAACAGTCTTCTGCTTCTTAGTGCTATTCAACAGGGAACATTAACATTTGAATTGACTGCTCTTGCTGTGGGCAACATTCTGTGTATTCAAGGATCAGGAGCTATCTGGACGAAGATTACAATAATTTTCATGTTGTATCTTATTTATATGGAGGTAACCACACAGAGAGGCCACGTACAGTTTTTGCCTTTTGCTTGCAAAATCTGGGAAAAGTTTGCAGTCATTTAAAAAAAACTTATTTCATTAGAGGTATTTATTTCTTCCTACTTTTTTAATTCTAAAAGGTTTGAAATTTTTTGGGTTGGTTGTAGTGAAAAACAGCATAAGGGAGCATGGATAGTATCTTGCATTCATGCCAGCTTGATAAAACAAAATAAATGTTGTCCAGTGAATATGAGACAATGGGATGAAGATTATATTGCTGGCAGCCTAGCAGTGTGGCAGCAGGAAGATTGAATAAGAGCAGAACTTATTGTGACTCTCTCCAACAAAAATGATTCGCTCAATGACATTGAACAGCTGTAGGACATTCAATGTATGTCTGAGGAATCCTCCTCCTCCGACTTCTTTTCCTCCTTCTTCTTCTTCTTCTTCTCCTCCTTCTTCTTTTCTCCTCCTCCATCTTCTCCTTCTTCTTTTCCTCCTCTTAAAACAGATTACTCTCCCATAGTATATATTTTCTCTCTTGTACTTTTGAAATTACATTTTAGCCCATAAAACTAACAAGGTATTTAAAAATTGCTTAGATATACTGTATATTCCAGTTTTGGCTTCTTAAAAACATACAGCTTCTCAAGGGTAAAGGAACGAAATATTCTGTTCAATGATTCACCAAGTATTTTTCCAAAACAGGAGGGAGAAGGGCTACAGACTGTTTTCAGTTTTCATTTCAGTGCCCAGACTCTAACAATGAGAAAAAGCAGTGAACTGAAATTTTTTAGAGAACTGCTAGCCAGAACATCAGCCTGTCTCATTCACTGTCCTGGGTGGGATTCTGCTGCCCTTCAACTCTCTTATACCTAGTAAACCCAAAACATTCTTCCAGGTACTGCCTCAGTGTAATGTCAATTTTTTTTCTTCCTTAGGAAAGCTTTCTGATTCTGAGTAAATAATTTGAAATAGAGTTCCCAGTAAAAGAAACACTGGTTTAGTCAGTTATCATGATTTGCTTGGAGTTACTTGAGATAACAGCATTACCTCTGTGCAATGGTAAACATGTTCTTTGCTGCTCAGCTGAGGCATTTCCAGCTTACCCAGTTCTTGGGGGGGGACATGCTTGAAGCAGACTACACACTTTCAATGTAAGAATAATACAGCAAATGCACAAAGTTCCTTCAAACATCCCCCCTTGGACCTGCTCATGTGTTCTGCCAAACCAGTTATACATGGGGGGGTAGAGGGAATTACACTGAAGTTAGGAAGTAACACTGGCATCAAGTCAGCATAACAGAGAGAATTAGGGTGCTTATCTCTGGCAAAGACTGCAGCATTATTCTGTTTCTTTTCCAGCCATTTCGCTGCTTCTGTGTAAGTGAGATTAGACATGGGATTAACTGAGCTTCTGAAAAAATTAAAGGAACACATCTGCAGGTCTCAGAGAGCACAGTAATGCTAGAAAATGCTGAAAACAAGCACTTTATTAGTTATATTGCCAAGATTAGCATTGTCAGCACCATGTCCCCAAGCTATGCAGTCCTTTGTGACTATGAAGTTGCCAAGGTCTGTCCTTAGATGTGCACGGTGTCTTTTGATATTGAAGAGGAGTACTGGTCCCTTCAGGGAGAGGATTCTTTATTCTACTTAGAAACATTCTGCCATAGGAGATAATACTTATCATGAAGGGTTCATCTACTTTAATGCACTTCAACAGCTAATCTAGAGGACTGTAATTTAGAAACCTGTATTATCTTGCTATTCTGTACTTTTTAGGAGAACAAAATACATGTGGGATAATTTCTCTCTGGCTTCACCATGCATCTTGCTACAGTAAAAAGGATTTGTCTCATATACCATACAGTGCTTTTTTTCCTGGATATTTTTGGTTTTGCTGCTTTCAGTTTAGTACAGTGTTCTTTTGTAAACCATACAAAATACACAGGCAAACTCATTATAGGTACTCATTGTCCTAGGTAAGCATAGAAATTTTACAGCCCATTTGCCAATAATTTAAAAAAACCCACCACTATTTTCCCTTGGTTTTAGTTCAATTCAGTTTTATGCCTTCATGTTTTTTTAGTATTTTGATGGACTTAAACATTTACTAACTGCTACAAGAAAAATAGAGGTTGGAAAATATGGAGAACCATCCTGACACAGACATCCACAGGAGTGAAAAGTCTATATTTATATGCCCACACACTGTCATTCCCAGGCTGTTCTGAGAGCTGCTTAGCGATAGCTGAAATTCTGAGCCACTTTTGTAATAATTTTTTTCACTCTTTCTATTGTTGTAAGTGAAAAAAAAAGGCAGTTCTCCAGTGACCAAATTAAGAACAACTCAACTGTATTTTGTCCAAAGCTATTCATTCATTCAAGCAGTATTATAAAATGTTCTAATTAAATGCAAGGCAGCATATTATACATCGTCTTTCTAATTTCAGAGAAGGGCTCACCATACAATTATTAACAAACTAAAATAAAATATTTTAAAAGCTTTTGCAGTCAAATCCATTTGTGGCTGCACTTTTATGAATAGTTCTTTGTTTTCTTTAGTTCTGCATGATGAAATTCAACCTTGCCATTTTTATTCCTGAAAAGACAAGAGGCATAAGGTGTTAGCAGCAAAAGATGATAAGCCATGTTACCTTCAGTGCATCACTGCTGCCAGAAGTGCAAGGCCTTTCTTGTGCAAGGTCAGGGACTGACACTGTGATGTCTCAGCTGACAGGGAACTTAGTGTCACAGGGATTTTCCTCCATCTTACCAGGAAGAATGAATACATTTATTTTATCTTGTCTGTCTAGCAACTGCTGCACTTTGCCAGCACAGAGGACTGACCTTTGTGTCACCTTCAGGTGATGTTTCTGATAGAAACCTGGGCTCCAACAAGAGAGCTGATTGACAACAGCAGCATTAGCAGCTGCCATCTGGAGCAGCTACTGATAAGGTCTGGAGCTCAGGTGATTGAAAAACAGGACCTCCTTTTGATATGCAATGTTTTTATTTTTTCAGGGCTGATATTTGTGATCTGCAAATATCAGAAACTTGGATGTTTCTGTTTCGGTTTCTCCTTATTTCCCTAAAATATATGCAGGACCTGTTCTCAGCACAATACTATTATCCTCACAAGTATGCTCTCCAGCAGTGAAGCTCATTGACCCCAGATGTTCTTAAAATGGCCAGAGGCAAGAATTCATTTGGACCCTGAAAAAACTTAAGTGAAATTTTTCTTTCCTACCCCCCAATAATAAACCAGCTGAAGTTGAATCTGCCTTCTTGATGTGCAAACCACATTTCTAAAATTTTAAGCCTGCCTTCTGTAGGAGAAATAAAGGCCTCATGACTGCAGGAATGCAGGGATCTACATGCTAGGAGACATTTTTTGCAGTAAATTATGACAAAGAATTCCGGTGTTTGTGCTATTTCTGTCCTTCATCATGGAAATACCTGGTTTCTGAAAAGATCACACCTCAGCAGCTATGACACAGTCCATAAATCTGTAAAAAAATAGAGGCATTCCTTTATCATCTAGTTTGGACTGTTAGTCATCTGCTTTTCTTTTCAAATAGAAATGCTCTAACAACCACAGAAACAATGAATTACCATTTGGCTGTAGACTTGATGGGAAGGCAGAGACTACAGCACTGCAACTGCATGCTTCATGAGCACATCTTACACATTAGATTGGACCATGCTATATCTGCAAACTTTTTCATAAAAGCATTCACTTGAAGTTTTCAAGTGAACTTCTGAATCAATCACCCTGTATCCTGTTGATTGCACTGTGCAGGGAGATTATTTATTTACATGTTGAAAAGGTCAGTGTTGAAAAAATCTGTATTAACAGTGCATAATCATTGCATTCAAGTGAAACATAAAAATGCATGAACCCAGGAATTCATTTTGCTTTTTCACCTCTATGTACACAGGCTTGAGACATCTTTGTGGAGACATAATGCAGTATGTTAGGGTAAGTCAAGTGATTGGCATGCATGTTCATAATACAAACCTTTCTGATTACTAATAGGAACAAAAAAGAGTGGAGAAACCAACAACAAATATGGGTTAGATTAATCATCTAAAATATATCATTCATTCAAGGGTGTGTTACATTTGCATAATAGCTGCCTTTTATTTTCAGACCCAGTTAACAGGATACAAGCCCTCATAATAGGCTTTGAATTACATTACTTGTTTATTTAATTTACTGTATGCAATAATGCAACTAAAATACAGACTGCTAAAAATATTTATAAATTTTCATTCAAGTGTGATTATATAAAATATTAGGGATGAATTCCTCTCCTAGTGTAAATTGGCATAGCTCCCTGTACTTGATGTGATTTTCCCCTGCTAATTAAAGTATAAATGCATGCATGTTGTTTCTGTCAGCTGAAGTTATAAACTCTGCAGGGCTGATGTACCTCTGACACATTTTTCTGCTATATCATGGTTTAATCAATCAGCTGTGGTAAAAGACACAAAGACTGTGACTCAACAGGAAACCTAGACTACTACTGCAACTTCCATGAAAATCATCCAGTCCTTTTTTTAACCTCTATCCTGCAGCTTCTGTATATACCACGTCCCATAAAACATATGGACTTCACTTAAAATTGTTTAGGAGATAATTGCCATGTTTATGCTATTTCTCTGGTTTCCTTCTGTGATTCTCACATGGTCTCTCTCCTGTCTAATAATTCTTTCTACTCTCATGAATCCCAATGTAATTACTTCTTATTACATCAAGTGTTTTCTTGGTTCTATGGTAATTTCCTTTATTTAAAAATTCTGTTTCAACAGGGATTAGAGTATTCATCAGTTAATTTCAAGCAGAGTCCTATATGGCACACTACTCCTGATATTTTAAAAAAAGAAAATCTTCCATTATCTTGGAGAAAATACCAAATAGCTAGCAATCTTTTGCTGAACCAGGCCACATGGCAGGGCTTCAGAATGGTTGAAAATTTCCAGGAAGAGGAATTTTCTGTGGAAGTGAAATACCCTCTCCAGCCTTGTTTTCTTTTCCAGAATTTCCTTTCTGAGGGAAAAGAGCCATCTGCCTCCCTGACAGCCCTGACAGAGCTCCACTCTTCCTCAGACCTTCCATTCATCCTTAAACAATGTGGTAAACCACTCCTGTGCTTGCCTAGAACTCAGACAAGCAAAGTATTTGCATTATTGTTTACCTCCAGTAGCAGCAGGGGGGAGAACCACATAAATATAAAAAGAAAGTTTAAAAACACAACAAAATTTAGCTGGACAATTTAGAATTCCTGAAGCTATACCAAATATACCACAAAATCCCTCTTTACTATAATGTTTTTAATTAAGGTTTTCTTTCATGGGCATGATTTTTGGTTTACTGTCAAAATAAATCCCCCCCTGTGCCACTTCTTCAGTGGGATGGCTATCAAATATGTTAATAGCAGAGGCATCAGCTCTTCCAGCCATTAGGTAATGGCAATAACTTTAGGACTGACTCTGAAGGAAAAGGGCAGGAACATTTCAAATGGGCCAGGGAAGACTGCCACTAGGTAATTTACTGATACATTTTCCCTTCTTACCATTTCCAAGTTCCTGTCACTTTTGCAACATCCAAATCAGATCTATTTGCAGAATCAGGTGAATTCAAGGACAGGCTAAAGACCACAACACCTTGTTTCACCAAGTGAAGTGATTAAAGATCCCTGTTAAATATTCCAAAAATCACAGCTGATGCTTTATGCAAGCACAGAACATATCATCATCAAAGGCCTGACCCTGGATTGTGCCTACTCCACTCACACCAATGGACTCACCTCACTCTCTCAGCTCCTCAAGTATGAGAAGTAAAGCCCATAATTTTTTAATGTTCTCTTTGGTCCTTTTAATTCTGTCCAGTAAATCCCTTACCTCCCTTTTCAGGAATGACATCTATATGCAGCAGTTCACACAGAGATAATGGTCCTGGGGAGAGTTGTTTGCAGAATGTGTAGTTCTTCAGTTCTATATTATTTTATAGCCTTTTTAAAAAATAGAGGACCAGATGACCTATGACCTATAATAC
>WBNO01008602.1:0-25301 GCA_013400575.1 Peucedramus taeniatus | reverse complement strand
TTTTTTTTTTTTTTTTTGTGGCAATCAATTATATGCCACCAGGGGAATTTTAATTGGAATTGTGGTTTTGCTGAAATTTTAAGCAATGTATGCTGTACAATGAAAGACCAAAGACCAAAACTTGATAGAGAATTTGTCCCACTAACCCTGATTTTCACCACTTTGCATATGCAATCCTCTGAATCTTACCCACCCATAGAATGATGCAGGTTCCAATGGTCCTCTGGGTATCAGCTGATCCACACAGTGCTCAGAACTGAGACAATTTAGAGGAATCAGGGAATTTTTCATTACAGTCAAGAAAATCTCCAAGGATAGATACATTAGAATTCTGGGGGAAATCTGGTACAATATCTGAAAAATGTCACAGTCAAAAAACTTACCTTAATATCTAATCAGAATTTCCCCTGTTGTGCCTTTTGCCACTAAACCTTTTACTCCCCACCTCTAAAGAAATGATAAATCACTTGAGATGTATGTAAACAAGCATTTTACTTACCCATGTTTTTCATTCTCACATGCAATCAAAATGGTTAAAATTAAAGCAATTATGTGGTCTGCCATTTGAAGTCCTCCTTTAGTTTTCTTTATATTCAAAATACAGGTTCAGAGTGGACTTATTTAAAAGTTTCAGTGTTTTGAGATGCTTTATCATTTTCAATGCTGGGGTTGTTCTAAACTAGAGTTATTAATCTTGTATTTTCTTCACAGATCCTCTAGAACTAGCAAGTAGGGGAATTTTTATTTCATTAATGGCTCATATGCTTCTCCATAAGGAAATTTTGAACAATGACTTTGAAAAAGTTCTTTAATTTAAATCAGCTTCCTTTATCATACTGAAGAGATTTTGATTTTTAATGTTATCTCTGGCTTTAATACACTGGTATTCACAGTAAAGCAGATATTTAAAGAGATGCAAACAAAAGTTCAATAGAATGGATATTTTCACATAAAGTTTATTCTAAAGTAATGAGATATAACAGTGTAAATTCCACATTTTCCATGAAAGAACAGAAATACATGCACACACTTAGAGTAACTGGTGCTGAAATTACAGAGGGCAAGGTGCAGAGACCCATACTGACAAGACAATCTCCCAGGCTCAACCCTAGGCTGGGCTCCACAGGCCTGACTTGGATGCAGTGGTTCCCACACAGAGCTGGCCACCTTTGACTGGGTTTTGCATCATGGAGGACAAAAAGTGTGGAAGTGCTGAAACATATGGGTATCCTCCAGTAATAAGGGGGGATGAATGGAAACCCCTCTGGGTGGGAAGGGTTTGGGACCATACCTTCTCCTTCAGGGAATGTTCTCAGTGCCTGGCACCATACAAAAGGTGTGTGCAAAATATCACACCATCATGGCCCTGACACCATCAGCCCTGACTGTCCCTGCTCACCCCTCTCTGTGTTATCCCCACCCTGCCACAGGCCAGGACCACATTTTAGCCCCCCAGGGCTGTCAGCCCTTGCCCCTGCAACACCACAGCAGGGTCAGTCTCCATGCCTGGCCATGGGATGCTCCAAACTGAGTCAGCATGTTTCCAGGGAGGTGACTGAAGCCTGGGATTGGGGCCACCCCAAGGTCCCACAGCTGCCCTGCTCCTGGCCTTGCTGGTGGGACAGGCACTGCCTGCCAGACCCTGCCCTCCATGGGGGCTGGACCCATGCAATTCAAAAGAAAGCTGCTGCCCCAAACCAGCTAATGCTGAAGTAGAGGGCAAATATCTGAATCCAAGTCTCTCAAAGTGCCAAAACCATGAGGGTAGAGCCTCTCACAGCCATTTCCTAGCCACAGGATCTCTTGGCTTGGTTCAGTGCCTGTTGTAGATCCCAAGTTTGGGTACAGGAGTGGACAGTGAGTGATGCTGCAAATTCTTCTCCTGCAGCTGGGCACCTGCCTTTAGGCTTTGCAACACCAGCAGTCTTAGAGTCTTGAGACCTTTTCTTTTTTCCTAGTCTGCACTTCAGTGCCAAAGTTGTCTTTTGATCTATCTCTTACTGAGAAGTTACTTTGCAAGGGAAATTTTAGAAGTCCAGAGGGGTCTACTTTATTCTTTCTATTCATTGCAGTAAAGACCAAAACTGAATGAGTGGGAGGCAATACCAAATGAGGGGAATGGATTTCATCAGCCTTAGGCTATTTCAACTATCACTTTTCTTTACACTGGGATCCTCTGGGCATTGCAGGAAGCCAATAGTTTTTAAATGCAAAGTTAGTAATCATTAGCAAGAAACATAAGAATCACTTTCCAGCTGAGAGAGAAACTGATGGTGAAACAGTTGAACAGGATGCTGCTACTTACACAAAAGCAAATATCATCACACAGTATAAGAGCTATTCAGTGAGATCTGCCAGAAGGAAAGAACTTATAGGGCATAAAGTAGAAGAATATTCACAGATTCTTATGTACCTCTGTCTGTGATATAAACTCCACAGTAGTATTTCAGGTTGATGTTTTTATTCAGACATAAACTAGAAACCTTCTAATCCTATTTTATACTATTCCAGTGCCAGTATAGGTCTATCCTCTGTATTAATATCATAATATGGCAAGTAGTATGTTCCAATGTGGCTTTAGCCAAGAGAACTGGCATATCTGAAAATATGTCTACACTGCAGATACTTGAAATTGTGCAGACATAACCAAGTGTCTTTTAAACCAGCTTGTTTGGGTAGTCAGCTCACCTTAAAATTTCTTAAAAGCATTACCAGCATTGATTCTGTTATCCCATGAAGAGCCCTCTGTGCAGGGCTCTTCAGACATAAAGAGAAGAGTAAAGGGAAGTGTTTTGTGCTCAGCAGTAAAATTGCCTCTCCTGCTGCTAACAAGAGGATGAAAAATTGGGTACAAGGACCTGTATTTCTGCAGTAATGCCAAAACCCTGAGTAACAGCCACCACCAGGGGCTGCCTGACCTGACACTCCCACCATTAGTTTTACCATGGATCATGGGGATTTCAATTTACTTACCTTTGCTGCTCTGAAGTGTTTTGGTGCCTGAATGCTATTAGGTCAGTGCCCTGTGTCCCAGTGTTATCAGCTCGTAGAACAGTCTCTACCTGCATTAACACTTGACTGAAAATCTGCCACAGACCTTTAGACAGGGAAAATCATCACACTCTGAGAACTGGGGAAAAGTAGGCTGAACTTTTTTTCTACTTTCTCCTGAACTTCTCTTGGCCCATCCCTCACAGTGCTACTTTCTTGCTCATTACAGTTTGGACAAAGCAACGTAAGTGTACAACCTAACCATGGTGAGTTATTCTTGAATTCTTCATCCATTCTGTGAAGGATGAAGTCTCCTGCTGAGATATTGTCCTTGAGGGCAAATATATGTTGTGAAGCCCTCCCTTTGCCATGCAATATGCAACATGTCACAAATATTAAACTTATATTCAGCAAATCCATGTGCAGAAGTGTAAAGAAGATACACTTGAAATGGTGCAAATACCACCACTGCTCCCAATATAACTCATGCACATGCATGCACCTTGTGATGATATCCTATCAATGCACATTAGGCTTGAGCATTTGGGATAAACCTGACTGAAATGTGTCTATCTACAAAAGCAAATTGAGAGGAGGAATGCAAAACACATAAAACTACATCAGTGAGGGAAGTAAGTGCCAGTTTTGGCCTGAGCATGTAATGTAGTCAGTACTTACACACGTAAAAAGGCCTGTAGCAAAACCTTTTGCAAGAAACTCATCAGGGAAGCATATGCTGATAATTAAAATCTGTGGGTGATCCAACTCAGAGAGTTTCACTGTCATCAGAACCAAGGTATTTAGTACAAATTGTGGTCACCTGAGGAAGCCCATTGTGAATCACTGTCCTCTTCAGAATATGTGTTCTGTGACAAATACAGGAGGGTTTCTCTTTGCTGCATATAGACCTTTACGATGCCAAGTATTTGGATCATCTCAGTTCTGACCTGAACATGGTGGTTTGTCAAGGCTGGGATGTTATGCAGGACATCAAACTCTACCCTCTGTCTCTCGCAAGTGAGGAGACCTTCACCACTTTGTCTTCAACGAGCCTTCAGTGCACTCACCCTGACACTTGCTCAGACTGCCTACATCTGCCACAGGCCTGCTGATGCTGCCAGGGTGCAGGGGCACCACAGGACACGGCACACATTTGATAGATGAAGGACTGGCATGCCAACTGTTTCTCATTAGCACCTTCTCCTCCAGACCTCACTCCTGCAAAGGCACCAGGAACAACATTGCACGCTGCTCCTGCTCCTGTCCCCAGGATCCTTCCACACAAATTGCTTTTCCATGTTTGATTCCACTCCCATGTATCAGTGGCTCATCCTCTCTCTGCTAAAATGTTTTATCAACCCTATCACAAATTAGCCACTTTTAAATCCTAAACATTAAACCAGAATTTGGCCCTAAACAAATTAACTTAAAATGTTCAAATTTAAAGCAATTTAGAGTGCCAATGACTGACTCTCAAACTTCAGTTCCATGACATTTCCCTTGAGGTAACACCATTTACTCAAACTAGACCTTCCCTCTCCTACCTAAGTTCTCTATAGGCACCAGGGTAGGTCATCCAGGTATGATAAATGTAACAGCTTAGAGGAGGCTGAAGGTCCACTGTTGGCTGACAATAACTGAAATGAAATTTAGGAATGCAATCCTGAATTGTTTTTCTTTTCATGAATGAACCACACTCACATGCCTATAACAATCTGGTCAGGCTGGCCTTTTGGTACCCTTAATTTTTCCTGGGCAAGGTTTAGATCCAGTGACTGTAATAGCCAAGACAAAATACAGTTGTTTTTAATGACAAATCACCTGACCAAGACTCTGCTTTAGCCATCTGTGCATATTTCACTTAATCCTACTTCCTGAATTAAACTATTTAGAGACACTAGAAGCCATAGGAGAGTGCATCAAAAAGCAATACACATAGAAGGAGAGAGAAGAGGCATCTTTAGCTCTTTGGCAAGTGTTTAGAATTTGAAAAATACTAATGCTGAAGCTTATAGCAGCGAAAAATTCTTCATTCTTCTTGGGCTCCTGGCCAAAACAATCACATGTGTTTAGTGTGAAAGTACTACATTTACCATTTTAAGTTCTATTGCCACCTTAATTCAAAACCACTTACAAGAAAATAAATTTTATCAGTGAAGATATAAAAACCATAATAGCCCACTTAGAAAATATAACAGGTGTTAGAAGAAACATTCACTATGTACTTTGATGGATTAGCCCCATTGGTTCCTCTCAGCCTTTCCAATTACAAAGATGTCATACATCCACAAAATTTACTCTTGAAGACTCTTGAGGACCTACATAAGAGAGTTGTGTGAGTTGAAATGGTGGGGACTGTGCTAATTTACAGCAAATACCAGTATATAGTAGTTCATTCAGTGGTGAAGTGAGGCAAATTGAAGTGAATGGTTTGAAAAGTCCTATTAGTCATACAGCTACACCAACAAACAGCTAATACCATAATTTTTGAGAAACTGAAGAATTTCTTAAAAGATCAGTTCTACTAGCCAAGTCTGTAGAATTTTTTTTTTAATTCCAGCTTTCACCAAAACATACCTATATACCTGAAAGTATATAGCTCACTTGTCTGTAAGCTTGACTGCCGTTCCCAGCTGTAACAAGTGATGTTCTCTCTCTCTCCCCCCTATAACTCAATGTGAAACAATATCATCAGATCATTATGGCTGCAGCACTTCTCATCCTAAGCCAACTAAACAGTGTTTAAGTATTGCAGTTCAAGAAGAATGCCCATTGATCTAGGGTATGATTAGTCAGTGGAGAGATCCCTGAGGGCTTCTGCTTGCACTCACCCTTGCTCTAGGAGGTCCCAGGAGCACTGTGCAGAAACTTCTGCTTCCCCTGGGTCTCAACAGCATCGAGCTGGGACTGTATGGACACACAAGCCACTACACCCTGCACAACCACAACTCATTCAGTGTTCTCATCCCCCTGGGAAACACAGACATGTTTGGTAGCATGCACTGACTGCTTTGGCACCTCAGCAGGACTCCACAGAGCAGGGTTACTGCTACCCTCAGTAAGGTCATGTGTTGTCTACACATGTATTCCACTGTCATGGTTTGACACTGGCCCAACATCAGGCACACACGAGAGTTGCTTGCTCACACACCCCCCCTGCCCCTGTTACAGCTGGGAAAAGGAGGGAAAAAGGGAAAAAAAAATTAATGACGGCTTCATGAGTGAGATAAGAACCAGGAGAAATATTTCAGAGGCAAAGCAGGCTCAGCTTATGTTTGCAAAGTGAAATTTATTACTAACAGAATTGGAGGAGGATAATGGGAAGTTAAATAAGTCCTTAAAACACCTTTCCCCTCAGCCCCTCCCTCCTTACCACCAACAGCACAGGGAGACAGGGCATGGGGGTTTGGTCAGTTCATCACTGAGATTTTTTTCTGCTGCTCTGGGAGAGGAGTCCTTCCCCTGTGAGGCTGTGGAGTCCCTCCCACAGCAGACAGTGCTCTGTGAACTTCTCTGGTGTGGGTCCACTCTCACAAGCAGCAGCCAAACCACACCTGCTGCAGTGTGAGTCCCTCCCATGGGCAGACACTCCTCCCAAAACTGCCATGATGTGGGTCACTCTTCCACGGGGTGCAGTCCTCCAAGGACAGGCTGCTCCAGCCTGGAAGCAGGGACCTTCTCTCTACACTGGGTCTTCCATGGATCACAGCCTCCTCCAGGCATCCACCTGCTCCAGCATGGACATCTCCCCCATGGGCTGCAGGTGGATCTCTGCATCCCCCATGGATCCCCATGGGCTATGGGTGGATCTCTGCATTCCCCATGGATCCCCAAGGGCTGTGGGTGGATCTTTGCATTCCCCATGGATCCCCATGGGCTGTGGGTGGATCTCTGAATCCCCATGGATCCCCAAGGGCTGCAGGGGCACAGCTGCTTCACCATGGTCTCACCACAGCCTGCAGAGGAATCTGGGCTCTGGTGCCTGGAGCACCTCCTGCCCCTCCTTCTCCACTGACCCTGGTGTCTCCATGTTGTTTCCCTCACATGTTCTCACTTCCTCCTCTTCTCTAACTAGAAGCAAAATCCCGGGACTTTGTTTTGCTTTTCTTCTTAAGCATGTCATCACAGAGGCATCACCAACCTTGTTCACTGGCCCAGTTTTGGCCAGCAGCATGTCCATCTTCAGGGCCATCAGTCATTGGCTCTGCTGGACATGGTGGGAAGCTTCCAGCAGCTTCCCACAGGAACCATCTTGTAGACCCCTCCTACCAAAAACCAGGCCGTGCCAAACCAATACATCCATTTGTAGCTATATGCTAAAACATGATACCATGCTACTACAAGTCAGAGTAAGTATTCATGAAAGGATAAGAATAGACATCCTTATAAGTCAGTTTTAGCCTTGATCTTCTATAACCTGTTTCTCAGACCTCCAGTCTATACTTGTTTAGTAGCTTTCCTCACAATACAATACACTGTATTTTTGTGGTGATTTTCCTTTGCACAGATTTTAAAAAAACCTCACAGACCATTTTCCATGTGTGAAAAGAACATAGGTACAATTTTTCCACTGTTAATATAAACACTACCCTTTTGTAAATTCAGCCTTAGAGTATTTTGATAGGCAGATAAATAAGGACTTTTACTACAGTCTCTTATTCCCAGGTGGGTGATATTTTCTGTAGTGTTATTACCACCTGTATAAATAGCAGCACTACTGCTGGTGTAATTTGGACTGCTGTGGATGTATATACTCAAAGCACAATTAGATAGTTCTAGTTGTTCTCCTATAAAATGATAACTGCAGTCACCTGGCATTTGGTAAATATATTCAGCAACCTCAGCGCTCCAGAACATCTCCCTAATTTACCACAAATAAAGAACACTGCATAAAGCCTGGCATCCCTTGTGAAGCATCCTGTAATTGCTAGCAGAAGGGGGAATACAGCACATTCAGATGCCAAGGTACTTCAGCTGCAAATATCCACTAACAATTTTTCTTTCATAAGCTTTCAGGGATGAACAAGAGCACTCCTACACCACTGTGTTTCTCTGATGTAATTAGGGAGGAATGTACCCTAGCAAATATACCAATCCAGAATGAAAATATATTTGCAGTGCTGTAGAACCATTTAGTTTGAATATCCACTAGGAAATTTAAAACTAGGTTTGGCTTTGTTTGGTTGATGTCCATTGTTACATAATTAAAGGTGTGTGCCCTTTTTGTCAATATTTGTAAGGAAATTCATTCAAGAATAACTAATGTTGTAGTCCATAAACATGAACACTGAAGGCTATAAAGGAAAATGTGTTCTTACTCAGATGTATATTCTTAAAACACCTGTATGATGTTCCACCAAGGTCCAGATAAACAA
The DNA here is from genome assembly GCA_013400575.1 of Peucedramus taeniatus. Classification (NCBI taxonomy): domain Eukaryota; kingdom Metazoa; phylum Chordata; class Aves; order Passeriformes; family Fringillidae; genus Peucedramus; species Peucedramus taeniatus. The sequence continues at coordinate 16,935 of WBNO01008602.1, read as the reverse complement.
TGAGGTATGTCCTTAAACCCCTGAAGATGTAACACTGCATCACCAACAAGTTGTTGGTGATTCAGTGTGACTTCTTCAGAGGTTAAAGGACTACTGCATCATCACAGTAGTCTTTAGCTATTTCATGTAATTTAAGAAGGAAATTCTTGATTTTCTATTTTTCCCTTGCATCCCTTAAAGGCTAGCAAAATCTTTCTGCCATAAAAGCATTAGGAGCAGCTAGGAGTATTAAAAGCAACTAAATTTCAGTCTTTCATGTAGAGTATCCAATCCAGTAATGTTATGGGATATATTTACATTATATGTCAACTCTCAACTTCTATTTCTCCCTCCTCTTTCAAGTTTATTGATTTATCACTGCAGAATATGATAATTTCATCTGAGGCATTGCTTTCCCTGATGGCTCTTTTCTTAACCAACTAAAGTGGAATATGTGGGATGCAATTCCAGTGTGCTGTTGAAAAGAGTAATTTGATTCTGAGATTCAAGTAATATTGCCTCCTTTGATTGAGCAAAATACATTAATTTTTCAGAATTATATCCAGTCAACAAATTCCCCCAAAAGCGACATTTTAACTGATTACAATCCTATAGCCTTGATGCCACAGTGGATATTAATACTTAAAATTAACAATCTTGATTGCCATCTCTTCATCATACTTACAAGTTTACTGAACTAATTAAAAATATATTAAAATTAATGAATCTTTGAAAGTGATTAAAGTGGTTTCACACCAGGAGAAAGACACTTGAAACATCAATTCTGCCTGTGTGTTTACATCTACCATGACTGAGAGTGTTTATAATTTAGCATTTTCATTAAGGAACAACAATTCATTTTCTCCTTTTTAGAAATGCAGCTCTTAAATTTACAGTATTTTCTTTTCTGTTCTAATTGCAAATATAAATTTGGTTTAGATTTAACAAAATACTATTTATCAAAGGACAAATCCAAACAGGAGCTCTTCCACTACCTTTAGAAGATTTGTAGATTTTGAAGAATTGTACTGTATGACACTGGCAGGTAGAAGTAAAAAAATAAAAGGCAAAACCGTATTTTTCTTCTTTTAGCTAGCCCTAGGAAAGTGACATAAAAATAGTATTACAATATTCTAAGTGCCTACTGTGACTCCTACTTTTACATTGTTTACAAATGTTATAGTTGGCATAGAAATTATTTCATGCATGTAACAAATTTAGTTTGGCTGTGTCCTTAAGCAATCTGGAAATAGAAATTATTAAACAGATAATTTAAGTGAGGGAATTCCTTTCCCCCCCACTGTCTAGTTACACTAATCATTATCTCACATTGTTACTTTCCAATGGAACTGATTTCTAATGTAGTTACTTGGTGAAATATTTGCAATATTGTCAGGGAAAGAAATTTCCATGAGTAACATGTTTTAGCTGACTTGCTTTAATCTAAATTTCTGGTTTTTTTCATAGGCAGCAAATCCTCTCTTTTCATAAGAAACAAGACATTCCTGTATCAATACCAAAATTCTTCAAATGGAATTATAAACTCATTATTGTACCACCTGCATTTCAATATATAAATATTTTAAAAACTGAATTTCTAGGAATTTTCTCTTCTGCATCTAAATGAGTGCTGTTGTCATGCTGTATAGAATCATAGACTCATAGAATGATTTGGGTTGAAAGGGTCCTTAAAACTCATCTGTTTCCAAGCCCATGCCATGGGCAAGGACACCTTTCACTCCACCAGACTCCCACCCAACCAGCCATGTAACAAGAGGAAAGTTGAAAATGGAATATTATACAAAAATAAAATTCAGATCAAAAGAGGAAACCCTCTTTTTAGAAAGCCAGAATCACTTTCCTTAAATTCAAAGCAAGAATCAAACACACAGATGCAGTAATCCCTGAGTGTATTTGGAGAATCCTTGCTTAATCCAGTGTCAGTGTCAGGCAAGACTTTCAGAAGCAAAGAGGCAATTAGAGAGGAGGGAGTGAGACACAGGACACGAGAGACTGGCATGCAGTAAAGTACATGGGTTTGCTTCAGTGTGATGCCCTGGGGTGATGCTTGAGAAAACATTTGTTACATTTGTTGAAATTTCATTTTGACTGGTTTTTATTTATATTCCACTTAGTAAGAATAAATACCCTTAAAATGCATAAATTCTAAATACATAAAGCTGCCAACAATTATTTATGTGAACATAAGCAGGGAATGGGACTTTGCAGAAGAGAATCACAAAGGTATTTATTAGTCACAATCTCCTACAGGAAGACCTAGTTTAACTAAAATATATAAAACTCAAGAAACCCAAGCTAATGAAGGTTTTGGTTTATAGTCTAGTCCATTTTAATAATTCAGTATGAACTAGTCCAACATTATGTAAAATTTAGTTTGAAGCTCTTTTAGCCATGAAAGCCAGCTCTTGCTGCATTGAATTACCTGACTGGTTACTAAAAAGTGTCTTATGCATGTCTATTAATTACAATATAGTTTTTGCAACACACTGTGTCTACTAAAGGGTTCTTTGCTCTTTTTCTGCCAAGTGTATTGGGACATGTATACCTTTACATAGAAATTAATGAAAAATTGTCCTTCATTGTAAATCAGTAAGATCCCCTTATTTTAATATACTTTATTGTAGGTTAATGGGAAAATATCCTACCTGATGATTTAAACATATGGTAAAGATAATAGTTATTAGTATTCATTAAATCTATCTAGTTCATCACAGAGACAATACACCAGGCTAAAGAACAAAAATGCACTAAGCAGGAGGGAAATCTCTCCAAGATGTATATTACTATCATTAGCACATATTAAAAACTGAGAATGTTGTGTTGACAAATATTCAAGCTGATTCAAGAATCACAGCAGGAGAAAGAGTGCCTTCTTTCACCTTGCAGTTTTTGAATTGGCACAGGCTGGGCAATGAAAAGGATGGTGGAGGGGAGTGTTGAAAATAGCTTCACAGTTTGCTTGCATAGAAAGCCTCACTGGTAGAACATGATTATATACTGTGATAATGGAGTCAAGCAAATATTTACTAAATCACTTTATCTAGGTATTTGGCCACCATCAGTAAATGGATATGAAGAGCAGCATTGAATGCTCTATTGGCATATGAAGAACCCTATTGGATAATGAAGAAAACAGGATCTTAAAGAGGAGAAAGAAAAGCAGATCATGCTTTTAAAAGAGTATAATAAAACTGACATAAGAGGAAAATGAGAGAGAAAAGAGAGAAAGAAAGAGAGAAAGAAAGAGAGAAAGAAAGAGAGAAAGAAAGAGAGAAAGAAAGAGAGAAAGAGGAAAGAAAGAGGAAAGAAAGAGGAAAGAAAGAAGAAAGAAGGAATTTAAATAGGTAAAAACAAGTATATGTGGATTTGACCTCTCGACTACTACAGAAAAGGTGTTTGAAATCACCCAGTATTACATTCAGAAAAATCAAACCTAAAGACTTCGCATCAAATTTGAAAATCAAGGGAAAAAAGAAAATAAAAAGGTTCTGAGTTGACAATCAGGTGTGGAAGATAAAATAGCAAAAAATATTAGGAGGAGCATTTAGCTGAAGTCTCTAGTCATCTAAAAATAGGTGATAAGTAAGTTAAGTTAGGTGTCCAAGGTCCCATAGTCAGTAAAATATATTCAGCCTTAAATCTGAGTCAGCTGCTGAAAGGTCTCTGAACTAAGATTGTGTATATTACTAGGTGTGTATTTGGAGAAATCTGAAATTAAATTGTCTGTGTTACAAGATTTGTATTGGAAGAACAGACACGTAGGTGTATTTATTGCTCAAATCACTTACATTAATCTTTCTGAGATCTTTTGGAAAAAGTCTTGTATACACTATAAGGTAGATATGAACTGGGAATAGCTATGGTTCAGCACACAGGTCCAATGGAATGGTGAAACAAGACATACTCAATCTGACCCAGCACTTAACAAAAACCTTAACAGGTTTTATACACAAGAGTATCAAGCTTACAAATATTTGCACGTGTTCGTGTATACATTTTGGCAATCCTCTGAACCTGAGGAATATGCCAAATTTTATCCTTCATGTTGGGTCACATATATCAAATAAACAAAAATTTTGTACTTTTAAGGGATTCTGATGAACATGAGCTAAAGACAGTATAGGCCCAGAAATGTAAATGCATGTGTTCTTTCATTAACACTTTTAAGCTTTGAAGCTTTTGTTGAGAAAGCAGTGCTCTACCAGAAAATTATTTCAAATGTTTGTGAGAAAAATCCTCAGCTCGATAGTAAAAGTAGTATTCATAAATATGCTTTAAATGTTTTTATCAGCAAAACAGAGCAATACTCAGATGTTTTTTCCATCTGGACTGTGAGGAGTTTTCTCTTATATCTGTAAAAGACAGGATAACTCAGCACTTTAAAAATAATCAAAGTGAGAATCGTGTATGCTTAAAAAAGTGCAATTTCTTTTTATTTTATTTAATATGTAATAAATAACGCACATCTCCTCATCGTTTCATAGTTCCCCTTTTCCTTTATACTTGTTACTATTTTTGCTACACATGAACTGCCCAACCTGGAAGTTAGATGGAAACTCTGACACCTTCCAACATGTAACTGTGTAGATATTTTTCACTCAAAACTGAGACTCAGAGAGGAGCATTTGCACAAAGCAGGTTCAGCAGATTACGCTGAACAAACTGTTGGCATGTAGAAGCATATGTTCTCTGAATTTGTTATTATTTTAGTGTAGAATTTTGGAGATAAGAGGTAGCTCCCCAAGAGCATCAAAGGCTTGTGATTACAAGCACAAACATAACTTTAAATTACCTCCTTCTCTCTGATTACCCCTTAGAAATATCTCCTTATCCAGAAGTACTCAGTACAAGACAGACCCAAGGACTGTCTTTTGAGTCTTTTAGTTTACAGCTGTTTTTGTTAGATTCCTCACATCCCACCACTATGTCCCTCCACACAGCTTACTCCTTCAAGCTACTCCTGAGATGTCCTGAGAGCAATCCAACTGAAACAGCTACAAGCAAGAGGTCCAGGTGCAACAACACAATGGAGATCACTGTCTATATCCACACCTGATCTGAATGGTTCTTACCTAAGAGATGCCCTTTTGAAGGAGTTTCATATCACATCCCTACATCCCCCCTGTCCAGAAACACATACCTCATGCAGGTCTCAACAGCTCAAGCATCCCCTGTGCCCCTCTTAACAACAGACCAAAGGAAGATGCTGTCCCAAAGGAAGCCTCCCATGTTCACATGGTAGATCTTATTTAGGTTTAGCAGAAGTGTTTGAACACCAGCACCTGTGTACATTTTGTTTGTTTGCTTGATTGTTTTTTTTTTTTGCCTCAGAGTCCTGCTTGTTCTTCTCATGATTTTTTTAAATGACCCATCTGTCTAATCACACAGAGGGATTTATGTCAGAGCTATCAGGAGCTATCAGGAGCTATCAGGAGGGGCCACACCAGCACAAGCTTCGATGGCAAAGAACAGTACCCAATCACAATGATCTAGATAGGACTTCTTTTCACTTTATTTAAGTTATGGAAAAACCAGTGCTTGCTACTATCCACAGTCATAGCAGCAGCTCTGAGAAGTGGTAAGCATTTGTAAGTCATTGTAAGTCATTTGGAAATGTTTCATCAGCATTTCAAAGGAAGCTACAGATCGGGATTTGTCAAGAGGCACTGTCCAACAGCTGGACTCTTTTCCCCACAGGGTCTTATGTAACCATCTCCAAAGTAACCAGCAGCTAGGGCTCTCTGCTTCTTAAGTATGTCTACGGCTCACTTTAGATCCATGCTCCTCCATGTGACTATTGGTTCTCAATGAGCACCCTTTGTTTATAGGTGTTTGAGTTTTGCCTGTACACCTTCTTTCCCTAAGGGCATGCTCAGCCTGTGGCACAGAGAAATCTCAGCTGGCTGCATCCAGAAAGATTTTGAGAAAATTTAGGTTGTCTCTCTGAGAAAGAGGCAGTCTGTGTGTGAGCTCTCTGGAGTAGGCCTGTGTCTGTGTCCTTGGTCTGGAACATGTACACGAAAATATATGGAGTCTGATTAATACTCAACATCCACAGTAAGGCAGTTAATTTTACATGCAAATACTTATTATTGGTTTTCAGTCTTCTAATAGTGAAAACAATACCCTGAGATTAAATCTGGTAGGTGTTTGGAAGATCAGAGAGAGATTATACCCCTTAAGGCAGACAGAGGCACGGCTGATCTGTGCCCTAATCTCCACATACCACACCAGTGTATCTTCAAATACAAAGAGGTCTTTCCTGTTTAATGACAGAGGCCAAACCTAGAAATATCATAGAGCTGCTTGCTCTTTAGTGGAGTTAGAACAGTTTCCTGCAGGCTCTGAGGTGTACTAACTTAATGGTGTTTTCTGTGTTAGTATGAAAACAATCTCACCAGCAGCCCCAATGGCTTGCCCTGAAATGACACTCAGTGGTTACTAAAGAAATTGAGAACTGACAGAAGAGGTCCCCATCAGTATGAGGTGCTGAGGCACCATACTAGCAGTTAACAATGTGCTAAGATGCAGGCAGGTGGGTGCCTTGCCACTGGGGAAGCTGATATTCTGTGGGGCAAACAGGCTGCTGCAGCAGGGTGAACACGCACACACAGACAGAGCATTATGGACATTGTGGATGCTCATCAGGGTAAATCAGCTGGACAGCACCTCACAGACCTTCACAACAAATGTATTGGTCGATTTGACATGACAGCTCCCCATGAGATTGCTGTGGCCAGTTTCCAAGAGCTGATGCATGCTCATTCTTGAGCTATTGTTGAGAACGGGAAATGGGAGCCTAGCTAAAATAATTGCTTGTCAAAAATGAGTCACTTAGAGAAGCACAGCATCAGCCATGTTAGAGGCAAAAAGGATTCATCAGAGACATGTTATTCACTGATGGTGCCTCATTTGAGAGTAGTCAGCATGGCTTCTTCAAGGTGCAAAAAGAGGGTTAAGTGGGTACCTGAAAATTATTTACTTGATGCAACTGGATTTCCAAGAGGCTTCGTAAAACTTTTAACAAAGAGAAAGAAAATAAGCATGCACAGAAAATAAAACTGCATGCAAAAATCAAAAGAGAAAATAGGATTAATGGTCATTTCTCCATGCAATCACTAATGAAATTCTGCATGGAATGGTGCTGAAACTTTTACTGTTTAAGATACTCAGATTTTATCACCCTGGATGATGGACGAGGATGACTGAGGAGATAACAAAATTTGCAGATAATACACAAATATCCAAGGCACTAAGAACAAGAACAACCATGATGACTTTTACTTACTTTAAGGGGCCAAGCAGTTGGACAATAAATTGATAGATGACATTCAATATAGATAAATGTAAAATGATGTACATGAATCTTTACTTCATGCAAAAATTATGAGCTCTTCACTGACTATTGCCACTTGGGAACAAGACCTTCATGTTATGATATATAGTCCAAAAAAGCATCATGTTACTGTTCTATAGCTGTTGAAAGAGCAAAACAATAAATGTTTGGAATTATCAGGAAGAGAATAGAGAACAAAGCAAAAAACATCGTGCTGTGGTATAAATTCATGTTTTGCCCATGCCTTGAATATTGTGTTAAGTTCTGCTCTCCTCATCTGCAAAAGTACATATATGGTTCATAGAAGACCCACAGGGATAAATAAAAGCAGGAAAAGCTTCAGTAAGAGGAAGAATCTGGAACTGTTCATTATGAATAAGAGGCATCTTAGGGGTTTAGAGTAAAGGTCCAAGAAATCCTTAGTAACATAAAGAAGGTGGGCAGAGACCAGTCACTTACTGTCACTTCCAACACCAGAACTAAGGACAAAAAAGCGAGAGCTGGGTTCAAAACCAGCAAAAGGAGCAAGTTCTTCATGCATGTGGATAGTACATATTGAATTCCTTCCTATTGTGGCTATGAAAAAGCATTTATGGATGTAAAAAGAAGCCAGTCAAGTACTGCATAAATAGGCAAATGCCTGACAAACCCTATACAATACCATGACAAACTATAAAACCTCATAAAATAGCCTACAGTGACCTGAGCAGTTGCAGCTGTAAGAGGAAGTATCCTCTTCGCGGTCTGAGCAATGTAACATTTCTTTTGTTCTTATGTTCTGCCCTTAGCTCTCACAGAGAGCCACCTACAGCTGCCTTCCTAGCTTGAAATAAGTGATCTGTTGTTGATTATTCTGTGCTGTGGGGGTGAAGAAGGTGGTATTAGTGATGCTCACACGCCAGAGACTGGATCCAACTCCATCCAGGGCACTGTGATTCCTGAGCTGACCAGATACTTAGCACCTCAGCATGAGCAGTTGCATCTCTATTTTTTGGCCTTCTCTGAAAAAAGATTAATTTTAAAGTCCATATTTTCTGCACATACAAGTGTATGTTTGTATATTGGTTCATTAGTAAGTTAAAAAAAGCATAATGAAAAAGCCAACCACTGCTCATACCAGTTCTGTGAGATAAGGTCATTGTTGCCTACTCTAAGCAAAAGGGATGGCTGGAGTGCTTCAACACTTCAACCAACAAAGTAGCATTTCTTTTGCCATGCAGCCACTATATTTTTTCTGGTCTCCTGCTTCTGTTCTTTCTTTTAAGCCCTTTGCTAGTGGATAGATCCCTACTGGTGTATGAATGAGGCATCAACTTCCCTCTGTTATCTTCATGTTCTCTTTATTGTTTTGGACTCCTTACCTCTGCTTTCTGTATGCTAGATTTAATTGGCATTGGATCAGAATCAGAAAGGCATAGGCTCAGTGTGGCAGATGGCAGCCCTGGATATGTCTCTGCTAGAATTGGACATGATGTTGCATCTCCAAAAAGGCTTTTCTAAGTATAGATAAGAGATATATCTTCTCATTTTTAAGGCATTAAATATTGGCACTAAACCCAAAGAAATTTTTCTAGTTTGGGGTATCATCTATATCTACTATCATTCAAGGAGAATGATAAAAGAATGTCTGGGGAACAGCACAGCAGGTGATTCATTTTTAGATCTATCTAATGCATCAAGTGATATTAATCCAGAAACTGTGCTATGCAAGTTTTGGTCTCTGATTACTGACAGGCTAGGTATTGTGATATGCAGTACACATCTAGTACTGCCCATCTAGTATGCAATAATCATTCTCCCCACACCAAAGAGTGGAGCAGATCCAGACCCACTTCTCAGCCACAAAATCCCAGTGTCCTGTGTGGAGGGCCTTGCATAAAGGGCTGGCATAATTCTGTGCAGTATATGAGCAGTAGCTATGTAGCAGCCTCCAGATGACATACGTTTAGTAGGATCCTTTAGACTTGGCAAGATTTGCCTGGAGATTTTGGAGCTTTTAGATTCAGATTTAGCCCAGCAGATTTACCACCAAGAATAAGAAACCGTTTTTACCTCCCAAATTCCAGTACAGCAGAAACCAGTATCTAAAGGAGTAGTCATTGCTATCAAAGCTTAGTTGTTTACATCAGAAATACCATTTTATTCTCACCCCATTTCAACTGCTCTTTGGATATAGTTAATGCCTTTAAAAAGGAGCCAAAAGGGAGTCCTTTCTCTGCTTGAACAAAAATCACTGCTTTTAGCTTGTGTTTTATTTCTGTTTTGTCTGCATTTCAGAAGAAGTCCAACACTTTAAATAGCAATTTGGAATCACTGTTTCCTGCTGTATTTCTCTTTCACTCAGGGCTGATGCATGTACATTCTGAAAGGACAATCCTCTTTTTTCTCTCCAGCTGAACATTAAACACTGCCAGAGCAGCAGAGCAGAGGGCCACTGGGAGGTGAGCAGAGACTGCCAGCTAGGAAATCTGGAGAAAGTGTGATGCAATCCTCTTCTCAGCTACACTGCCCATTTATTGACAACTAGAAAATACCTCCTTAAAGAAATTCTTTTTTAGCATTCAGCCATATATCATGTATACCCTTCTGGAAAGTAATGGACAAATAATACAGTATAAAGATCCTTTTTAAATTATAAAAGTCCATCTCAGTCACTAAAATATATTGCCCTTTTCTATTCTGAATCTCTTTACTATTCAGAACAAAATGCTTGACCACAGACCCATATCTTACCCATATGTAAGGTATTTCTTCTTTCCCCCATCTATATATACATATAAGCATATACATGTATATATAAGTATATACATATATACTCATGCAACATATAAATACAGGAAAACAGATACATATATACTTAAACCCACAAACATCTTGTAGAGAACACAGCATATTTTGTTTTGGAAAGACATTCCCAAGTTCTATACATACAGAAGCCAATGCCAACCAATAGTGTCCTTCCAGATATGCACAGTAAAGCCAAAGTTGCAGCAACCCAATAATGGGATCCCAGCTCAGTCTGCCTGGTTCCAGTACAGGTCCTCTCTTCAGTGCAAGCTTGGGTCCCTCACCTCTTAAGTGGTGAGGTACCAGGCCTTGATTTTTTTAATTTCCAATGCATTATTACTGATCTGTGCTTCAGCCTCTCCCATTGTCCAAAGCAGCATTTCTCACTGCTTTCCTTCCCCTGCAAACGGTTTATGGAAAGACTAGAAAGACTCTGTTCCCTTTCCACACCCCTTAGAGCTCTCACCTTTATCCCTGTTGGTCCCAGTGAGGTAAAGACTTTTTCATACTCGTGGCCATTCTCTGCTTAGAGTAGGCTCCTCTATGGATGCACGTGGCCTCCCTGCTGCATGTTGAATCAATTCAGGCAAGGTCTTTGAGTTGGAGCTGGTGAATCTGAGGATGCTGCAGCTGCTGTTTGAAGCATCAGTGGTAAATGTTTTCTCTCTGCAGGCACCGACCTCTGCTGCCAGCCTTTTTTCCCCTCATGACTAAGTATCCAGTGCTGCACACACTTGGTACCAGGAGCTTTTTTCACCTACTGCTCTGTGGAGATAGGAGGCAGGGTGTTAGCAGTGTGGAGCATTTTCTTGGAGATTTGAATCCCAGACAGACTACACAAGAGTTTAATGCTGTCTATTATTGCCTTTCTTGCAACTGCAGTCTGGCCTTTGAGATTGGTATTAAATGAGAAAAGGTTTCACAGTAACTAATTTCAGGCATCTGATTCACTCTCTGGCCCTGCCTCCACTCCCTTCTCTTTACTCAGCTCAGGAAAAGCAGAGAAGATGAGGCAAGCAGCCCACATCCCATGCAGCTGCACCCACAGCAACCCCAAGTGTCAAGAGCTTCAAAACTGGTACTCCCAGACATTCATCCTCATCTTTCTCTGCCTAAAAAGGTGCTATATTTATTTAAACACAGGGAACCCAAACACTGTGGGGATGCCCTGCCTCTGTGTCCATGAAGGAATGGCAGCCTGTGAGTGCCACAGTATGGCCTGAGGACAGCTCCTACCTGCACTGAGATCTCCCTTCACTCCTGCAACAGAAAGGGCAGAGGACAGTGCAATTTTAGGGTTTTAAATGAGGGAGAAGTCTAAAATAGTGCACAAATAAAGAGAAACAGAAAGGTCATTTTCTCTGGCTCATGCCCTGAGTTAGGCAACGTCTTAGGAAACTTCTAAGGATGTTTCTCCAGATTTTATCTGTTGGTGAATACTCAGCTAAAACCTGCCATGCAACTGGCAAAGGCTCCTGGACCCTGGGCACCTCATTCCTCCTCCTTGTGGGAGAGTGGGTGGGCTCCTGGACAGCCTGGATTAAAGGCCTTAACTAAAGAATCCTTACTTGTACCATAGAATTGTATATTTGTTCCTAATATTTTTCAGGCTTATTTATTTTATGGTACTGTGTCACTGATATCTCAAATTTATCATTCAGAGCTCACATTTTCTCCACACCAAGTTGGGCAAACAGTGGACTGACTCAATCATTCCTTCTGCATCCTTCATTTCTCTAGCTAAAATGTTCCCCAACACATCAGTTGGTTTTCAGCAGCAACATAAATTAAGTTAAAATGTTCCTTTAATTCCCCTTCTCCAAAATCTGTTGAACCTCCACCTCTTCAAGACGGCCACATGCTGTTCAGAATTGATCCCTAAATCAGGAACATCCTTCTTTCCCTCCTGCTCAAACACTTCTATGTTAATTTTTAACAGACTTTCTTCACACATTTTGGTCTTGAAGGAGCTGTATTTTCCACATTTCTGTTTTGCTTCCAACTTCTACCAAATTATGCTATTACAAAAACTGTTGCTTTTTTGTTTAATTTAGATTGACTATCAAACTTTATAAAGTAAGTGTAAAACACAGGACATCCTCTGAGAAAAAAAATGCTGGTAAAGGAGAGGAACTGGAAGAAAAAGCCATATAGAGACCCTTTCCAGGGCATGAGCCAGAGAAAATGACCTTTCTGTTTCTCTTTATTTGTGCACTATTTTAGACTTCTCCCTCATTTAAAACCCTAAAATTGCACTGTATCAAGTCCAGGCAGTGTTTAATTCATTAAAAATCTTTCTCCCAAGCAGCTTGTGACCTATAGAGGTATCAAACTATGTCTAACTCAAATTCTTTAAACTCAACAAAACTATAGACTGGCACAAAACCAGGGCAGGCTAATCTTACATATACTACACCTTTGGCTTCTTAGTTTCTTCCTGAAGAAATGTGTTCCTTAATGTTTAACTATACACCCAGGAGCTCACTGTCTTTCTAGTTCTCTTAAATAAAACTAAGGATTGTTAAAGAAAGAAACACTCATATAGCTGGAACTTCATATTACCTTACTCTGCCACCTCAGCCACACATTTGCTTCCTTAAGACCTCCAAAAGTATTTTTCTCTCTGATATTATTGTATGCTGTTGTCCACAAGATGTCTTTAAATACTTAAATAGTACTGATTTTTACTTGATACAGTAAATTACTCCGGCTTTAATTTGTAAGTTACACACTGACATCAGGTAATACTTCATTCTCTTTTAGACACTGTTCTTGATGAAACAGTGACCTGTCCATTGAGGTCCCAGCTAGCCAGTGAATCGCCTCTACTTAGGTGAAATGACATACTGGTCATGCTGCATCCCATTCCACATGCTCATTAAAAAAAAAAAAAAAAAAATTAAAAATCTAACAAGAAATATTGCCTGTTGCCCAATGCACTGGCAGACAAGTTTTAAAATTACATCATTAGATTTCTTTCTCTTTCTGTAGATAACTAAGGTGTATAAAATACTGGAAAAAAAAGCCCCAACTTTTTTTCAGAGGAATTAAGCTGGATGAATAACTAGACATGCATTGGCGGATTTTAGTGTTTGCAGTAGAACAGTAATTTCTAATGAGCAGCTGACATATGGCAGCTCCCAGGATCTGCTTTTCTCCACACCATGCCCTGTTAAAGGGAGCCCTGTGACCCATGACACAGAAAGGTGTAACTGCTACAGTAGGGTTTCTGCCAGTGTGAAGCACTAAGTGTCTGCTCTCCCCCAAAGCACAATATTCCTTGACTTTCTACCTACAAAAATACATGAATAAAGAACATTTGGCATGAAAGCTCAGAGTTCACTGTGATAGAATCACCTTTTCATTGTTCTGTATTTGTTGAAAAAGCAAGAAGCAAGGCCATGGTTAAACAACTCAGGGAATGCACCTTAATTTCTTATTTTTAGTCTGCTAGAAGAGTTGTCTCCTATGTTCACTTGCACATAACCCTAAGGATTATTCCCTGCTTGCTGTAGACCTTTCCATCTCAGGAGCTCAGAGGAGCTTTTCAAATAAGAACATGCTGCCTATCACAGAAACTTCTGTGGTTCTCAGCAGTCTAGCTATCCCTTGGAATACAGGCATCAGGCAAACAATATGGCATCCTCAAGACTGCACAAGGAACTCAGAGGACCTTAGTCACAGCTCCTTTTACTTCTGTTCTCAAGTATCTTAAGAATTAATCCCGACAACCAATTTTTTAATAAGGAAAAGAATGACAATTTTAAAGGCATTAAAAACTGAATTACCACTTTTCATGTTCTTTTCCTGCCCTTTTTAGAGACAAAGGGGAAATATGAAGGAAAGGGATGGAAAAAAGGAAAAGGGAATTTACAGCACAAAATCATAAAAGAAAGCCAGAGGAACCATGCATTTTCTACCTCAGCTTTTAAACATGTAATAAATGTTACACTGACATTTTTACTTATTTAGTAAGAATTTTTGTCCAGTGTTTGACCAATTCACTTGTTCAACTCAGAAGCATTATCAATAGTACATGTGTTTAATCCTGTTCCAGGTTTATGTGTTTTTGCAGAAGGAAGCTGAAAGGTTCATTATTATTATTATTATGCTGATATTTAAAGCCTTTATTTCATGTTTTATTTATACTGGAAAGTTAAACTTTTCATACTTTCTGAACATTTCTTCACTTTCTCTTGTTTTTTTGCAAAAAGCAAATACGTGAGGTTAGTGAAAAACACAACAGCTTGGGAGTGGGGGAAGATAAAAACCAAAAGGTAAAATTCTTGTTGTGACACATTTTTAAGATGCTTTCTCACACTCACATGATGGGAATAATATAGGATGTGCAGAAGCCAGAGGGAGAACTTCTTAGTAATTACTCTGAGGACAGCTTAGAACTATTGTCTGCACAACCCTGGTGAAACTCTTTGTGTTCCAGGCTCATGAAGAAAACAAATGAAAAAGGTGAGTAGTTACTCAGCTCTGTTCTGCTCTTCTCGCAAAAGAGAGAATGCCAATAAGTTGGTGGTGTTGTTTCTTTTGATTCATATGGTGTCTATCCCTGAGGTAGCTTGGTCCTGCAGAACAACAAAATGAAGAGTAAAGAAATGCGCTTGCCGAAGAGGCGGATGAGGAGACAGAAACTTGTCTGCCTCATTTCTTTAATTAGAGCTATAAAAACATTCAGAAGCACCTCTCTGCTCTGAATTCCATTTCATGAATTAAAGTACCCAGTAATATGCAATATAGAAGGGACAGCTCATTACAATTCAGCACATAAATATTCAATACTTATCATGAGGAAAAAACACGTTGAAGGCTGTTCGTCTCTCAACCCAGTCTTCCCTAAGAGCCTCAAGAGAAGATAAATTTTGAAGGTTAAAAATGCAAATTAAAAAGAAAAATATCCTGAAAATATTTGGCAAATATTGTGGCAACAGCACTGAAGTTAAGGATACCACATAGAGTGAAGCTTTCAGAGGGCCTTGCTCAGGAATGCACTTGCACATAGGCTTAGCAGTGAATGAGAGAATGATCATATGGAATATTTGGAGCTATCCATC
Organism: Peucedramus taeniatus; assembly: GCA_013400575.1. Lineage (NCBI taxonomy): Eukaryota > Metazoa > Chordata > Aves > Passeriformes > Fringillidae > Peucedramus > Peucedramus taeniatus. The sequence goes on along the minus strand of WBNO01008602.1, from coordinate 1,746 downwards.
CATCTAAGTGCCTAAGGTGTTGCTCCTCCATGTATACTTGGTCACAGTAAGGAACTTGAGTTTAAGGTATCTGCTCTCCTCTTGGTCAGTGCAATGGAGAAAATAATCCCTAATGAGGATGAAACATAGATTTTTATGTCATATGTTCTACAGCATCTACAATGTCTTTGATACAACAGAAAGTACCTAAAAATGAAATTGCCAAGAATTTCCTACTCTGGAAACAATAGTTATCTTTTGATCCAACCCAGCATTATTGACAAAAAAAAATATAGATATAATCGTGTTGGTTCTTTCTGCAACCCAATGCAATGGTAACTGTCTCTAGAAGAAGTGTAGTTATTCTAGTTTATCAACATAAATGTAACAGTTACCAGTTTTGATTAAACCAGATGATGATTTTTGTCTAGAAATGCTTGCTTCTAGGGGCCAAATAGGAGCGTCATGCATTAGAAGGCAGAGCTGGGTTGGTTGGATGACTTAGTGAGGAGCCATCTCTGAGATCATTCATCTTAGATGCTGGCACAGAGGTCATCAGGATGGCTGCTAATTTTGGGGTTTGCCCATGTAGTTCTTGGTTTGAATGCACACTTGGTTGGCTTCTCACTCAAATGAAGTCCAAGCAATTATTTCATGTTGTCGTTTTGCTAAATATCATGAAAAGTCACAGGTCTCTTCTCCATAGCAGGCAATTCAACCAGACCAGGACAAGAGCATGAAGCTAATTTGTATCTACTTTAGCAAGACCTGCTGCCTTCCACTGACTTTTTGACAAGTATTATCAAATCAGTGGAGAGGCATTTGTTTGAGATCTAGCATGAGCTAGAGGAATACCGTGCTCTGTGGCATCCTGTCTGACAAAGCTGCGGGAGGAGGTCTTCTCCACTGTTGAAGTCTGAGCCTTGCGAATGCTGTCCTCATGGAGGAAAGGCAGTGGTGCAATATTCCTTCATGGTTTATCCTTGAAGATAAGACAGCTTTCTATCTGCACCAGAATTTACTGCATCCATGGCTTTAGGAAGAAGCTCCTGAAGGAGTGTAATAAAGCTGAGCTTACAGGGGTCATGCCAGTACTAAAATATCAATGTCTCAAACTCCATCTGATCTTTGCCCAAGCCTCGGTGTATGAAAGGTCATAGCACCTCTTTACTAATACAAATTTACATGCTCACTTTCTGCTATAAGAAAACTACAATAAATTCCATACTACCCCTAGATGGCATAATCCCAATGGTAAAGTTGTCCCAGTCTCTTTAAGATTGTATTCCCTCCATTTAATTTCACTTTCACTCAGATACCTGTAGAAATTATTTCATCAATCCACTTTTATTTCTCATGATATTCAAGAAAATAAAGTAGGTCAGTGGTCAGATAAATTTCAGTGAAAAATGAGAAATATGATCTTTTTCTCCCCTCCTTTCCATTTCAGTCTCATTTTGGAACTGAATGTTACCAGTGCTTGGGAGGATGCCAAAATTCAATATTGTGCTGATGGGAACATGAATAATGTATAAAGAGACACTTCAAACAGTGTATAAAATCTGAGGCACAAAACGTCTAACAAGGCTAAACCAAAGACTTTGTAAAAGTTGCAGCAGAACCAATTGTTCAAGTACTCTTAAGTACTGTTCCATCCCATTCACCTACAGATGCTGATAAGTGACAGATTACTTTGCAAGAAACTTACTCTGACCTCACTGAAACAAAGAATGGTGTTAAAAACTCTGAATTTAGGCACTAAATATA
>WBNO01008601.1:9770-22625 GCA_013400575.1 Peucedramus taeniatus | reverse complement strand
AAATACAGGTATCACATCACCAAGTCCACAGCAGCCTCTGCAGAAGGGTACACACTGATTTACTACTTTTGTCATATCTGCCAGACAGTGTCTAAAATGGAGCTACAGGTTTAAGTTGAGGCAACTGAATCTCTTCTAAAGTTCCTACAACTTTTGTGAAAATCTGTAGTCTTATGAAACAGGTAATAGAAATACAGTAATACCCCAACTGGCAAGAAACTAGAGAACTCAATGCTTATCTGTCCAGATTGAAGCCGTTTGTCATAGTCTGGTCAATCCCACACCAAGGTCAGAATCAGCTCTAAGAGATGTAGCCATTTACTCTGGTTTTAATATTAGGCTACTGAAAGGAGATGAACATAAAGCTGAGGAGTTTTGTGGGGATTTCTCTTTTTCTGTCTTCTGCTTCTGGAATTCCTGGTTATTCTTGAAGTGATTTATGTAACAATACAATTTGCCTTGCATGTGTCAGAAAGATGACTTTGGTCCCTGCTTAGTACCCTGACAGCCTTGAAGGATTTGTTCATGCTGATCCTCTGGAATTAGACCTGTTCCTCAAAATAATTCTGTCCCTTCAGACCATAATTCCTTTTCATTTCATCAATTAAGCTGTCCAGTTCTCACAGTTTCTCAGCTATTCTACCTACTTCACAGATTCCATTTTTATATGTAAGTCCTACATCAATCACTTTTTCATCAGCTGCTTAGTGGTGGATTCACTTCTCTTCCCCACCAAATTTTCCATCTTGTCTCCTAGAGTCAGGGGCAGAAGGAATTGTTTACAGCAGGAATTTCTTGGACTCTGATCCAAGACTGAAGGAAAAGGAAGAAGTTTCAAAGCCTTTTGATCACCTTTTTTCCTCTTCCTAGGGAAGAGCTGCAAGGATGCAGAAGGAACAAAGAGAAGGAGGAAATATCTTTGTACTAAAGGACAAAGAATCAGTCTTGAAGATCTTTTTCTTTCTGTATCTTCCTTCCCTTTACTTTAGGCAATAAAAACTTCATTGTTTATACACCAAGGAGATAGGTCTGTTGAAAAGTCTTTTTCTCCTTCAGAAAAACTTACTGATTAGACAAACTTCCTATGTCACTGAAAAATTCTAAATAGTCCCTGAAAAAATGCTATTATTAAATTTTTTATACTATTGATTGGAAACATTGTTATGGTTAGGAACATATTGTATTATGAGTAGATTTCTTATACATTTACATTTATGCAATAGGCAACAAAAATTTGTTGTCTAGTTATAATTATTGTTATAATTATTTTAAGCCTCCAATTTTGACCAGATAATTTTAAAACATACCAGGTTTTCTTTCAAGACACTAAGGAATTTCTGAGACACAGATAACTGCAGCAGTTGTAATTCACATATTTTAGCTTTAGGTTTTGTTTTTGCTATTTTGAGCAAGTCTCTGGACATATCTATTTCTAAGTAAAAATAATCTATATGCTAAATTTGTAAGTATTGCAACTGAATATATTTTTCTATAGATTAAGTTTTGTACCATTTAGGGAATTAGAAATTGTGTTGGGAGTGATACTAAGACCAAAAAAAAACAAGTCTGTGGATTTTTTTCTGCATTGTTAGCAACTATAGCTACGGCCCTTGGTGGTGCTAAGTTCCTGTAACCAAGGTGAGCAGGCTTAATCGGTCTTTGACATAAGAAGTCAGACAATGAAGTGGAATTGTCATCTTTCTCCATCATCCTCGCTTATTCCAGATGCACTTATACTACTCAATCCTCCACCCCAAAAGGAGCTTTTATTTGCTCCTGATGCTGCTTATTTTGTTTGTTTGTTTTTCTTTTCCCAGTCATCCTCATGGACTTGGTAATGTGTTACTTATTCACAGTCCTTTGTGCTTACATTCTTCATTGTTCTCTGATTTGAAAGAACCCTGATTGGGATACTTCCTAGGACCACCTACACAAATATTCATTTGTCCCTCTGTGTTGACATATTGCATATGTATTTGTGCAAAATATCTATATATTTTATTTGGCTGTGTCATCACAATACTACAAAGTACCTATATACTCTTATTGGTCATATAATTACTATGAAAATTCTGAACAATCCCATCCTTGGAAGTCTGGGCTGTTCTCACTTATGATCAACAGATGAATTTGAAAACCATTTGTTTTGTTTCTTTATTTGTTTAATTTTGGTATTTAGCCATTTTCCATTTAATAGAGATTATAATTTATCTGAATCTTTTTGTGTATGGACATTGATCATTCTCACCTATTAATGGATCAAACTGATGCCACTTAAGAAGTGTGATCAGCACAAACTATTATCCACATTGCCACATCATTCTACCCAAGACCACAATGGAAATACTCATCCTGTGGGAGGTCCCATGCGTTGCACCATGTTCTGTGCACAATGGCTGGGCTGCATCTTGCTTAGCTGAAGATACCTACAGTGCAGAATTCCATGCCTCAGCTAATTACCTTAGGACTTAGTTAGTCATTACCTTTTGTTCACAAAGGATAGACATTTTTAGGGTGTCATTCAGCTGATGAAATGAGGCATAACATGACATGCCATTTCCTTTCAATTGCCTCTGAAGGTAACTAGCTGAGGAACCTGTATTTAGCAGGACACCCAGCTTGTTGCCTAATACAGGAGAATTGCAGAAAGTCCCCCAAACTGAAATAGTGTTGTCTGCATGTCAATCTGTGTAGCTGAGTAATAGGATTCTAACATCTCCATGTTTAACTTGAAAAATGCAACTATACAGCAGGTAGTACATGGCTGAAAATCCAGACCAATTAAGACTGGTAGAACATTGACCCTGTATTCATTGTCTTTAGGGTCAGAAAAAAAGGCAGATATATTTATTTTCTGCAGAAGTAGCTGTAGTAGAGTAAGTCAACTCTTTCCTGCCTTTCTGATTAAGTCAAAGCCAAAAGTGGTCTTGTCGTCCTTCTTTTGGATCAGCTTGGTAAGCTATATTTGCTTACATTACTTATCTAGTCATTTAGAAACAGGTGTTAATAAAATAGCATCAGTTTATAATTTATGTCTATTTTAAAATTTATCTTCTATTCTAAATTTATCTCATATTTGATCTTTCCTGTGAAAATTGATTTAAGTTTAAAAATGTGGGAGTATATTTCTTTTAAAATGCTATCTTTGCATTTTTCCTAAATGGTACTTGGAAAGCCTCCCATTAATTTCAGATTTGGTTTAGGTCTTTGTTAAGAAAAAAACATTCTATTTTAAGAATTATATCTTGCCAGTTACAATATTTCTATATAGAAAATAATTTTCAATTTAATTTTTAAGTCAGCATGACACATAAAGGTTCTACAAACATAAGAAATATACAGAGATTTATGCAAATTGGAAGTCTTTTTTAAGTAAATATACCAAGAACAAGTATTAGAATATATAATTTACATCAGTATGAAAGTTGATGTTATTTAAAGCCAGGTGTAAAAATAGATGTCTGAGATAAGAGTGATTGAAAAGTTGATATAAAACTGATATGATTTAAGTCCAGAAATTGAAGCAGATGGCCAAAATTAAGAAATTTAAAAAACTGATGCAGCTCTAAGTGAATAACGGAAATAGTGAGTCAATTAAACTTGAAGAGACTTAAAACTTGAAGAGATTTACAATGTGAAGCAGCTAGATGCCTCTGAAAAATCTATGTGATTTAAAGAGAACACTGAAAGAGAGGACCTGATGTGGAATTGACCAAAAAACTTATTTAGGTGGAAGTGAAAAAGAGAAATAGTCAGCTGAATTATGGCTGGTAAATTTCAAGGAAGTCATATTATTAGATCACATGCTATGTCCTTGTTGAAGTCCAGGATAAATTCTAATTTAAACCCATGCCAGCTTCCACATATAAATGCCAAATACTTTTATGAGAATTTTCTTGGATTTCTTTATCCTTTGCATTGAAATTTTTTTTTAATTTGCGGTTTCCTGTGGAGCCTCATATGTTTCTGCCTTATGATCCTTCATTTTCAAATGCAAGATTTTGACCCAATTAGCTGTTCCTGTTTATGACTTAACCATGGCTTTCATACCTACATTATGTTCCATGCTCACCTGTGTTTCTCTGTATCCTGGAGTTTTAGAATATTATAAGATGTTGCAGAAACATGCTAGTTTCCTTTTTTTTTTTGCAGTCAGGAGCTTTCATGGACCTTGAGAGATATCTTTTTGTGTTTTGAGGACAGGGATATGAAACATAAGTGAATCCAACTTTGGCTTTAACTTTGACAGCTCCATGGTAGTGGACAAGACACTTCATATTTCTTCATCAATTTCTCTTTTTGCAAAGCTGTGATATAAACACTTCTCTGTCTGTAGGCTGTTTCAGTGAATAATTGAATTTGTAGGTGTTCAGGCCACTATTTCTGCCAGTTTTTTTGACACAGAAAAACTTAATAATTATGCTGGTGCTGTGAAGAGAGTGTCAGGAAAACAAGGCAGATACGGGAGCGTGGTTGGGGCAATAGGTAAATTTAAGGATAAGGTGTGACTCTCATTGTTAGATAAAACTCTAAAGTGGCCCAGGGAGGACAATATCAATGGTGTGATTGGAACATGAAGTAAATCTATTCTTGAAAGAAATACATATATTGATATTCTATGGGGTAGAATCAGATTCTTTAGAGCTTGGTCTATAGTTATTTCTCTTAAAATCCTATATATTGCATATATTAGCTGATGAAGTTAATCTCTGAAATTTAGTGTCCCATCTGAGTTTTAGCTTCTTATGTGTCTGGAAATATAAGTCTGACTTAGAAGAAATTTGACATTTTGTATCTTTTACTACTGAACACAAACATGACTCGGTTCTGGATATGATTTTAACTCAGAAATAAGCTGTATCAGCATTAAAAGCATGTAAGGTAAAGGGTACCACAGCAGTAAGGATGGAACAAGTACTCACACAAGGCACATTATTAACTGCAATTCACTTTCCTTCTCTGCTGTATTATCAGGAGGAAAATACAGTGAACATCTTACTTAGACTGCCCTGTTCCCAGCTGCACTTCACAGCACAAGTTTCTGTAGTTTTCTGTGGAGAGTAAAGCAGTGAAGGAAATCAGGAGAAAGGTAACAGTGAAAAAGATTATTCAGTCATTCCAGATATTTGACTGAAAAGCCAGGGATAAAATTTCATAATTCAGGAGATTGACTTAAGTTTGGGGAGAAAAAAGGAAAAATGTTTTCTACTCACCCGTTTATTTATTTTGTCCTATGAAACAAATTATGAAAACAAAGCTAAAAGGAATTTTGATGAATTCTATAAATCACTGTTGTCAAATGAATAATCTGCTCATATGGCTGACAGTCTGAGTCACAACTTCATACAAATTAAGACTTCTAGCTCTTCTGCTAACACTATCTTTATCCAAAAGTATATGGATTATCCCATTAACTTAGTAGGACTGCAGGTTTTTTTTACATTCAGGAATATATAGAAGCATTTTCAGCAGTAGGGCCAAATAAGTAAAGAATACACTAAACCTGAAATAAAATAGTAATTTATCATATTTTTATGCCAGGGGAAAGGTCTCTGTGAATTTAGATACCTTATTACTAAGTCAAAATGTAAATTCTATTCCTCCTTGGTCCACTTTTGGTACTGCTTTGAATGGAATGTTGAAGTAGTAAAATGATGATTAGCTTTGATATTCATCCAAGAATAAGTTAAGATCCATGACTATGGTAGGGGAGAAAAGATTTAATTAGCATCCAGTCTGTTTACTGGCAGATATATTTTTGCTAATACTTTTTGAAGGCACTCTGCCTCTTACTTAGTTCCACTTAAAATCCAGATATTCAAGACAAACCAGTTACAATGTTAGGAGCTCCTTCTGAGCCGGACAGTTTGAGATCAGTCAAACCATTCAATATCTAGGAATCTAAATGTGAGTGTGCATATGTGTAAAGTCATCATGTATTGCTTTGACAGAAAATTACCCAGCCAGGGTCTTAGGTTGTTCTTTTCAGATAGATCAAATAAAGAAATTGCAATTTAGTGTACTTGAGACTAAATTACTCCATTTTCTTCAAGGTACATAGGAACAGGACTGAAACTCCAAAGACCTGGATTCTAATTGATGTCTATTGTTTTAGTACATTAGTGTCTATGCTATTCATACTTGAGATCACTCTGGTTCCACAAATCTATGAGATATAAGTCTTTGGAATGACAGGGTAAAGTCAGCAAGGTAGTAAGAGATATTGGAGTAAGCAGTTAGTGGGAGGCATTACAGTATTGCTTCCAGATTCTCTTTTTGATCTTGGATTGCTGGAAGCCTTCTTATTGCTGTTTCACACCCCACCAAAAATAAATTTAAAAAATAAAGGCATAGGGAAGAACACACCAAACCCACCAAAGTTTTCCTGAGTCAATGATGCAGTAAATTTTCTATATACCACAGATGAAGGAAGAATTTTTCTTGGGGTCAGCACCAGCCATTCAAGGTACAGTGCAAAGAGAAGCTTCTCTTTCACCTATCATAGAAAACCTTAATGATAACTAAAGGTCCTTCCAAAGCTCACTGAATTCAAGGCAATTCCTTCCTTTGCCTGTGCTGGAAAGGAGTAAGAATTAAACCGAAGGGAACTGACATGGGAAAAGACTATAAAGACAAGTGAAGATAAAACTGAATGAAAGGAAAGCAAAAGCAGATAATTAAATTAATAAGAAGAATAGCTCAATGAACAAGAAGATAATGAAAGAAATGAGAACTGAAGTATGTGAGACACATAACCAATAGAAGGTACAACACCAAAATTAGCTTGAAGCAGTTAAGGGAAAATTGGCATTTAAACAGAAATCTGAAAAGTGCAACAAAATTAGAAGGATGAAGGATATAATTGACTAAATGTTGCTTAAAGAAATCTTCCATGTGTTCATTACTGTTTTTCTTTCCCCTCTCCTCATTTTTATGATTATTTAAAAAATCTGGTGCTTAATTTTCTTTTGCAGTGGTCAGGAGTCAATGCCTAAGATTGTCTTAAAAGGACCATTTATGGTCCATTTCAAAGACTAGTTGAGCTTTGTATTTCTATTTATTCCTTCTTCCAGCTAGTAAAATTTGTAGACACTGCATTTGCTACTATATTGGCCCTTAGTTCCCTATGGATTTTGCCATCAGAAACAAGAACACGGTGATTATGCACATTTACTTTAAAAATAAAATAATCCATTACTCACCACCTGCTAATCAGGAACTGCAGTCACAAGGCATTAGAGAAGAAAACACACTGTTGGAAAGGTTTCTATCAATCAGAGAAAGTCTTCTGAATAAATGAATTAAAGATGCTAGAACAGTTTGGATTGGAAGGGGAGATAAGCAAGCTCCAATCCCTCATCCATGGGCAGGGACAGCTTCCACTACACCAAGCTGCTCGAAGCCCCATCCAGCCTGGCCTTGAACAACGTCAGGGATGGGGCATCCAGGATGTAGGAAAGGGGTCCAACAATGAGGAGGAGAAAGAGGTAGGCAAGTAGGAGGAAAAATAATGTCACTGATTAAACCTGGTTATAAAACAGGAAACTTTTCTTCCCTAGTGTGTATTCATTTGCACTTTCAGATGAAACACAAATGCTTTTGTGAGGAAAAACCACGTCAGTTATTATATTTACTTTGACTAACACACTGCTTTGGAGTTGTGTTCTTGGCCAAGGATCACACTGTGATAAATTAATTAAATTGATAACAATTTTAAATACTTCTCTACGGGTGTTTCATATTATTGGTAAATCTAAATTGGTAAATCAAATAAGTAAATTTAAAAAATACAGATTACTGACTGTGGGCATGCCTTTTACAGACCTATTACTCTTTGCATCAGGACTGAAAAATTCTTTAGTTAGCTCAAAAAATCTCTAGGTTTTTTGATTTTTCATGCTTTTTTCATAACTGCCTGTGTTGTTTTGGGGTGAGCAAGTGTTGTCCCTGCAAGATAATCAGGTTTTGGACAGATGGAAGATGAGATTCAAACAGATTTTTCCTATCTATGAGAAAAGTTCCTGGGAAATAGATATAACTTGTCTGTAAGTTGGATTTGGGTTTTTTTTCTTTTTATCTCCAGATTTTTTGTCTCAGTCTCTGTCCACATTTTATATTGTACTGAATAATTGTATCCAGGACTTCTCTTAGAATTAAAAAATAAATAGACTTCTAAAATATAAATATAAATATAAATATAAATAGATGTAAAATATTAGGACTCAGTTTAAACTTAGTGGCAATTTTCAAATCCAAATAAATTGCTTTGCCTGGATGCCATAAGTCACCAACCACTGATAGACTGATATCTTCTGATTAATTAAGTAGCCCAAAGCGAGAAGTCACATTTTTAAGAATAAAAATGCAGCCCAGAATAGACAGACTGTAAGCCACTTTAAATGGTGGCATCTTCCTTCTCTGACTCTTAGCTAAATTCTTACATTTTCCAGAGATTGAATACTAGGATACAGACAGGTTGCACTCTTAGTGATATTCAGCTGGCTTTTCCCCAGCTTCTTCCAAGAGACATTCATTGTGTTATAAAACACCTTTTTATTTTATTCACTCCTTCTTGGTGAATAGCTAATTTCTTTATTGTGAAAGATTGGTTAATAATATATCTACAGCATTATGCTATTATGCAACTGTCTCTCTTTCTTGATTTAGAAGTAAGAGGATGACCTCCCAATATAGCTAATTTAATCTGCAAAAATAATCTTGCAAATTGACCTACTAGAAACTAATATTAGATGAAATTTTTGTTCTATTGAACCTGAGTGTCATTTGTGATTCCCAGTAAAAGGCTTAATCTGCAATTTTAAAAAATCTCTACTAATGTTGTCAGGTTTCATAAAATATCTGTTCTATTAAAGAATTAGTGATGCTGATTCTGATGGATTTGCAATATTTGGGTAGACATCTTGGATCTGATTCAGATTCAGATCACCTTTTTGTATTAAAGTTTGGTAGAGCTGAAACAGTGTTGCAGTAGCTAATGTTGGGATAAGTCAAGAACATATGGTTGTAAGAAGATGCTAATTCTTCTAGGAATGTGAAACATTCTTGTTCTCTATGAAAAAGTTAGACCATTAGAATCTTTTTCAGCAATGCCCATTTATGACTGCAAATTTCTTCTTACCTAATAACTCTACTCTTTGTTTTAAATTCCCTATTTCACCATATAGGAACAATTAATCTTTACAGCAAAACAAATATGTGATGGTGTTGCACATTATGGGTAGTTCTACAAATTTCAGTATTAAAGCAGCAAATCAATTTGAAATAGATTTTAGAGCTAAATATATTTAACTTTATTAAATACTCAAGCAAAGATACAACAGCCATACTGAAAAGTTAAAAATTCTTTTTGCATATCTGGAACAACCCCTAAAATCATATAAAGGTGAGGATAAATAGGAAGATGATTCTCTAATGCCTAGGCTGTGCAGTGTTTGAAGTTATCTCCCACCAGACAGAGTGAAATGCTAACACCTTATCATTTAAAATTAAAATGCATAGATCAAAGTTATAGAGAAAAATCAAGCTTTGACTGGGTGCAAAATAGAAGGGACTAGCTACTTGTGACTTTTCTATGATTCTTTTTACTTACAGATAATGCTATGAATTGCATGAGGACAAAGAATATTTCCTTTTAAAATTCAAATATAATAGAGTGCATTACACTAGTGAGCAGACTGTTCCTTGAACTAACCAGTGACTATATGTATTCTCTGTACATACGCATATATTTTTTACTGGGACAAGACTGGAGGCAAAAGACAGGTTTAGGAAACAAGTGAAGTCTCTTTGAACACCACAAATTTTTGAGCATGAAATCAGTTTAAAATTCAGAGCTAGATGTTAGAACTCCTTCTAATAATCCATTGTACAGTACAATTAACTACTCAACTTCATCTGAGGCCACAGTAATATCTATATATATGTGTGTATGTGAGTGCATGTGTACATATTTATATATGTCTTTCCAGAATTTACCTGGTTTACATTTTGAAGCTAAGATCTTGCTTGTGTACTGTTTTCAGTATGTTTGAAGAGTGTCATTGGACTTCGGCCTGTCACATCAAGATACACATATGCACAAAGAATTCAAAGACTTATATTTATCTGAAGTACATATAAATAAAAACATGCAAGAAACAAGATACATGTGGTTGGTTATGTCTGCAAATAGCTGTGTCAGTACCAACTAATTGCATAGATGTATTTATTAATATCTTTGGACAAAATACTACCAGGTGGAGTCTGTTTTATAGGGACTTAGAATTACAATAACATTTTAACATTTAAGTCCTTAAAAGCTATTCAACAAAACCTAATTTTGGACATTATTCTTATAATAATGGATCAAGCTATTATGCTGTCTTTTTTTTTTCAAATTTAATAGTTGAATTCAAAGGTGATGTTTATTTTTAAATTAACTGCTGACACTGTGTAGAATAAAGAAACTATTTTAATAGAGAAGAAGACATGGTGGCAAGCTTCTGTGTTGATAATACACAGAATGTGAACAACAAATAGATATCAATTCCAAATAGGCCAAAATAATTACCCATTTGAATTGCAATGTGGTTTTTGCATCATATTAAATAAAATAAACATGCTAATGGGCCAAATAACTTGTGTCCATATCAAAAAAAAAGGTCATCTGTCACAGTGTATGCTAGTATTTTTCATTGTTTCTTATATGCCTAGGTTGAACTTGGGCTATAGTTATGTAAAACACCATATTTGATTAGCTTTTAGCAATCTCATGTTTTTCTAGTCAAAAAAAAAAACCAACAAAAAAACAACAAACCTATAGTAGGAACATCAATGATTCTCTTGACGGTATCTTTTCATAAAGTGATATAATCAAAGGAAAGCAATTCGCATCCTTACAGCATGTCTATCTGCATCAGGATAGTCAGTACATTTCCCAGATATTATGAAAATTTCCACCCTACAGTTAGAAATAATTGGTTAAGAGAAAAAGCTTTCTTAGGGAACAATGTGAGTCTGAATATGAAATGAACTACAAAAGCATCCTGGGACCTCATCATTTTGCTATTGCTGCTTGTATGGTGACTCATTCCAGTGGGCTTTGTTTCTCTAGCAGGCTGCAGCTAGGTCATCCGGGGAAAGTCACACATTTTCTGTGCTTCAGCTGTTGCAGTCTGAGTCACCCAAATCCTCCAGAAGGTGGAGGTGAGAGAGAAGCTGTTCACATTTGGAAAATGAAAGGGTAGGACAAGGAGACAGAATGATAGTAAGGGTGGAACCTGAAGTACACAGAGAAAGGTGGAGCTTGCTAAAATGAACCAGGGGCCAGGCTCAGCAGTCAGGGGTTGAGAAGGGATTATGTAGACTTTGTTGCAAAGCAGACGCAGCTGGAAATTTTTGGGTCCAGACTTCAGGCTTAAAAAGGTTACATCCAAAATTTTGTTGTGGCAAAAGGAAACCAGATATATGGAGCAAGGAATTTGTCTGTTAGTGTTATAACTGTCTAAAAGAGTAAATTATCATATTGTAACAGAAAAACTATGTTAATAATTCAACTAAAATTGTATATAAACAACCTACTACTGTTCCTGGTTCATATTCACTTTTCCTCTAGCTCTTGAGTTTGAAATTTTCTGTCTTTCTGAAAAAGCACTGGGTATATGTAAATCGATGATACATGATATGTCATTAATAATCTAAGACTTTCACAGGGAGGAATATCAGGCTCCCAGCGAGAAGCCCCTCCACTGAGCCTTGGGGGATCCTGTTCAGGCAGTTTTTATGTTCTTCCTTCCCCTGGGCTTCTGGCTGCTCCCAGCTGAAGGAGTGGGGCCCTGCAGCCTCCCCAGCTTCAGCCTCAGGGGCTCTCCTTATTTGGGCAGCGATGCCCTGGCTCTGCCCGACCCTTCCCATGGAGGCACCAGCAGGGTCAGGCTCAGTCTCAGGCAGAGAAGGTAACAGGCATGTGGCTCCAAGGGAGCAGCTTAAACCAGCCCAGCCCAGCTCCTGCCAAGGTGATCTCCAGCTCTGAGAGCAGCACTCACAGCTCAGGAGTGTGTGCTTTCTTAGCAGGATTGACAAACCTTATTGGTCAGACTATGCCAGGTGCATTTCTCAAGCTCCCCTTGCACTCCATATGAGTTGCAGAGATCAGAGACAAAGAAAATGACCAAGGATTTTCTTTAGGGATCAAGCACTGTACATCCAGATGTCTTGCCCTAGACTCCCCTCCCTGCCTCAAGTTGCTCATAAGCACGTATGCACAGACTTATTGAAGGTGGAAATTTTTACATTCATTTACCCAGGCACTTCGTAAGAAATGTAGGTGCAAAATCACACCCCACTTACCACAGAATTATTCATTCTGCACAGGAAATTCATAATAATATGCTAATTCTTCATACTATACAGCTTCAAAATGTACCCAATCTTCATTTTCTTGAGAGCTTATTAACATAATATAACTACACATCAACATAAACATAGTCCTACCATTAAGCTCAGAAGAAATGTGCACAAAAGGAAAAATAATACGATAATTAGCGAAGAAAATAAGGGAGGAAGAAGTTTGACTAAGATCATCAAAACATCTTCAAGAGGCAGGAAGAAACCTAAAGCTTTTTCAGAAACCAGCAAAAACCCCTGCATAACTACTAGTCCTTTGAACTATAAACTATTGAACAAAGGAATCAAAGCAATGCAAAATGAAAAGTAGCTTTCTACACTCATATTTGCTGTGAAGGGCAATGAAGAAATTTCTTGACACAAAGATAATTTTTATAAGGAACTAATGAGTTGACTTTAAAAAGGCTGATGCCTCTAAGAAAGATGTCATTGAGCAACTCAAAAAAAAAA
>WBNO01008598.1:73585-115653 GCA_013400575.1 Peucedramus taeniatus | reverse complement strand
AGGGTCAAGGTTTTTTACAACATCTCCCATAATGGGTTGAGGGGTTGGAACTAGATCTTTTTTGAGGTTCCTTCCAACCCAAACTATTCTATAATTGTGTGATTTTGAGCAGAGCTGTGGGAATTAGATTGTAAATTTTAATATTGTTATTTTCACAGCTTTTTGTGACTCTTCAAAATTAATGTGTATATTTCAGATGCTGTCAGACTTAATTTTTATGTTTGTGCTGCACTTTATTTTCCTTCATTAAAAGGTATTATAAGCACAAAACATTTGTGTCACACATACTTCGTAGGAGTTTGTGACATTACCTGTTCTCATTTCGCTTTGTTTTGTTTCTTATTATTGCAGGATTACTTCCTTGCTTTTATTTCCTCCCCCCCTCCCCAAGTTCAAATGCTCTTTGGCATATTTTATGCCCTCTTTTGGATGCCTCCTTGGTCAGTGTTAAGCAGCTAAAGTATTAATTTGTGTCTCAGTAGAGTGTAGTACCAGGTAAACAGTGCAATCTTCTCTTGCTTTTTTAATACTCGAGCTAATCAGAATTGAACTGTCAGTGTGTCTGTTCAGCTTACTGTAAATATAAACCTAATCAAACTATATTAGTAGCTTCATTGTTTCACTTTTAAGCTGTGGATGATTTTTCTCTAGGTAAGTAAATTCTTAAATCATTCTTGATGTTTGCAGAATGATATAGATGCAAGCAAATCTGCCCCAGTACTGAACACATCTAAGCAGGATGGACCGATGCCAAAACCACATAGTGTTTCACTTAATGATACTGAAACAAGGAAGCTTGTGGAGGAGTGCAAAAGACTTCAGGCAGAGATTATGAAGCTGACAGATGAAAATCGGCACCTGAGAGTAAGTTCTGTGTCCACATTTATACTGAAGTTTTCACTTCACTCTTCTTGATTGAAAGGTCTGGTTTCTGATTAGGCCAAAAGATGTATATTCCAGCAAGTAGATAAAGCTGTTAGAATGTCAAGATAGATTCCTAATATGACTTTACCGTCCTGTATATAATGTATATTTTGAACTTGTCAGTGATTGAGACTTTGTGATAGATGAAACATTGAAGCTGCATAATTTTCTTCTTTAATGAAGTGGTCCTATTTAATGTGATATTAGTTATTTTAAGTTGAAGTTACTGAATTAGTAGCTTTGTAAAAGTGCTTTATTTTTCATTAATAATGAATGAGATCTAGAGCAGTAACATTTTGTATTACAAACAGCTAGTGAACAAGAGCAATTGTTTGACCAGAGGAGGTAAGCAAACACTACTTTCTTGTACCTTTATGTAAAGGTGTCATTTCAGTGACTGGTAACTAGTCAATACATGACGTTGTGCCTTTTCTATATATTTGCTTTTGGAACAGTTGTGACAATTTCGTTGGCCATGGTAGCCTTTTAAAGAACTATGAAATAATATGATATCTCCACACCTGTTATTCTGATGACATTGACATAAATAAATGCAGATGTTTGACATAAATAAATGCAGACTAAATAAAGCAGATGTTTCTCCTTAACAATAAGGAATTACTGCTATTTAATTTTGAGACATATTGAGTAAGAGCAAAATGCTTCGTTGGGCCTAGCCAGATTTTTGGTATATTTGTTAACGCAGAGAGACTAGTGAACTGCGTCCTTATTTAAAATATGGTTTTCTGTGGTCATGTTTTGGATTTTGTTGTGATGTAATATTGTATGTGTTGAGGATGTTTTTAAAATTCCATTTAAATATTCACCAGTAAATATGGCCTTTTGAGTTCAGTTTTTACTGTTCTAGTGATGTATTTATGGTTTTTTTCCATTTGTGTTTTTTCTTCCCCTCAGGATGAAGGCTTGAGGCTCAGAAAGGTAGCGCACTCGGATAAATCTGGATCACCCACAGCTTTGGCCCTCAGAGATAATGGCTCTAATTCTCTTCCTTCACTTCTTGTTGTAATTGCAGCCATTTTCATTGGATTCTTTCTAGGGAAGTTCATCTTGTAGAAAGAATGAGTGAGNGAGAAAAACATTAAAAAATTGACTTTTTTTTTTTTTTTTTTTTTTTTTTTTTTTTTTTTTTTTTTTTTTTTTTTTGTTTTTTTTTTTTTTTGTTTTCTCTTGGCCAGAAAAAGGTTTGTTTACCTACCACATCATGGGTAGTATGGCCTGAGTGGCCGTTCTTGTGTACAGCATCATAACAGGCTTTGCCTTTAATGATCTCGCACGGTTAGAAAACACAATCTGAAAAGATAAACTGTTCAGCTGCTGGACAAAATTGTACATTCAGTCATCAATAGCAGGTATCAGTTGCACAGTCAGTCCTTTATGAAAATTCATAAATAAAGAATTGTTCTTTCTTTCTGTGGTTTTAATAAGAATTCGAAAATTGTTCAGAGTCTTGTAAATGTTATTTTAATAATCCTTTAAAATTTTATCTGTTGCTGTTACCTCTTGACAAATGATTTATTAGATTGCTAATCCCACTCATTCAGGAATATGACAAGAGGTATTCTGGGGGAAATGGTGCCTCTTACTGTGTAAATTTTCTCCTTACCTTACTTTGCTAATATCATGGCAGAATTTCTTTCTTATTCCTTGTGAGGCATTGTTGAGAGTTCTTCATCCTTAACAGTCCTGTCCCATAATATTTAACATGACAAAAGAAATAAAATTGTTAACAGATTTTTCTGCTGGGTAGCCTGTTTGTGTGTGTCGTGCTTTTAGAGGGGATTCTTAACAAGTTCATTGTTCATGGTAATTTGCTAATTGTAACAAATGGCTATTTTGAAGTTTATTTGCTTAAGTCTCTGGCTTTGACTGTTGTAATTGAAGCTTGGGAAAGAAAAAAAAAAAAGGTTTCCATTCCATTTGTTTAAAAAAATGAACTGTTTTCTGGCTGCTTTCAGCTACAAAGAAGATGGTTATCAAACTTGTTTTGGGACAGAATAATTTCGATATCCAGCAGGTGCAAATGCCAGACATGAATGTTTTCAGTATATTAACAATTTGCTTGGATTGTGCAGGAGTGTAATAATCAACCTTCTGTTCCATCTTTGGATCTTCTGGGTGTCTTCCAGGAGTCAACATTATTCTTTGATTTCTTGAGGGTACTTAATTCACATATATTAACTTACTCGGTTTATAATTCTGTCTTAGCAGATACTAAAAAATGCAAGTTGAATCATTCAGACACCCGTAGTGAATTCCATGATGCAGAAGAGTTGATATTTGCTGAGTTGCTCACCTTTGGCTCAGTTGCTCACCTTTGGGAAATAGAAATAATTTTATGCAACTCTTGGCAGATCTACCTGTTTTAACGATGTGTAGCTAAGTTTTAAAAAATGCATTTTTGGGGTCTGAAATGCTTCCCTGCACTTAATCTTATGTCTTGCCTCATCTCTGAATATGTCATAAAACCAAACAGTACTATTGAAACAAAATATTATCTGTACTTCTGAGTAAGCATAATCCAATACAGGGAATTACTTGTAAACTTGAAAAATTGTGGAAGAGGTATACTCCTGTAAGCAAAATTGTGTATGCTCTTGGACAGCTTGACTTGATGTGGTGCAGCTAAGTGTATTAGACCTTGGTATATGCACACCTTATGTAGCTGAGAAAAATGTTCTGGGAAAGATGTAAGTTTTCTTGGTTGCCTTTGATTTCTACTGCTTTTTTTTTTTTTTTAATTACATCATGTTCTGTCATAGCTCTCTGTGATAAACTTTTTTTATAAAATCTTGCACATGTACAAAGAAGATGATGGAGAAAATGCAAATACTGCTTATCTTTTCACTTAAGCATGCAAGCACTGATGTTTCCAATTACTTGTTCCAGTGTCTGCATTCAAGTCTCCTTCCATCCCAGTGACTGGAAAAAGCTATGTTAAGGTTTTGATTATTTTGGTTCCGCTGGTTCAGAATGGTGTATTTCTTCTGATTTTTTTCTCTAACAGAACATTTCCACATCAAACTTTCATAGCCTGTTCCAAACTGATTACGTGGAAAATAACGAAAGCAATATTGTGCAGGATGTAGTTTACTTCAGATAGAGCAGTCATTCCTGCGTTGAAGGGAGAAAAACCACACAAAACCCTCTGGAAGATCTTAAAAAGTTTACAGCATGGTGTGCGGAGGTTTTCAAAGGTGCTAGCACTTAGTGGACTTTAAACCAGAAAAAAAAATGTCATTGCTCAATGCAACTGACTCAGGTTTTGATATCTGGCAGCAGAAATATGGTAAAAGTAATGATGAAATCAGAATGAATAACTTTTTTTCATAAATAAGAAAAAAGTTGATGGTAAAACTTTGGTCGTGGTTTAAGTAATGTTTTCAAGTGTACAGCGCGCTTGTAACCAGAGTTCTCAGTCATGCTCTAAGGAGACTGTCTTGGTTTCCCGTAATCCCTTCATAGCTGTATATAAAATGTAATGCTAAAACTATTTTGCTCTCAGGAGTCACTTTGGATGAGATCAGCTGTATTCAGTGAATTATGTAATATGGATTAAATTGTTTGTCTTTGTTCCTGAAATGGTTAGAACTTCTTGCTTTGTCTGCCTGCTTACTCGTGTATGTAAGCACAGGGAAATACAGTCTCTCCACCTGCTCCTGGTGAGATGAGCAGACAGTGATGCCCATAAAGTCGTGTCAGGGTAAATGCCTGACTTCAGTTAAATACACGTTGCAGGTTGCTCTTCTGATTTTTCAAAAGGGCAAGATGATACAAGTATACAGTATCAAAGTAGTTATTTAAAAATTTTTATGAATATAGCACTTTAAAAAAGAGTAGTATGGTTCAGGGGGAAAAAAGTAAACATAGCTAACTAGAAGATACAGCTTCTGTAGTAATTCTGGGCACCAAATTTAACCCACTTAAAAAAATATATATATATATAAAGTTCATTTAAGAAAAAGTTATTTGTATCAATGCACAAGTTATTTGTGTATTTCTACTCATTCTCTAAAAGCTGTTGACAAACACTATTGCCCAGGCTTGCATGTTTCTGCTGCTATGTTTGAAGCCACTTACTTAAAAGAAGCAACCAAACATTAGCTTGGAACTTCATTATCCTCC
The DNA here is from genome assembly GCA_013400575.1 of Peucedramus taeniatus. NCBI lineage: Eukaryota > Metazoa > Chordata > Aves > Passeriformes > Fringillidae > Peucedramus > Peucedramus taeniatus. The sequence goes on along the minus strand of WBNO01008598.1, from coordinate 110,586 downwards.
TGGGAGGAGGGAGGGTGGAGGGAGGAGGTGAAAGGGGACATTTTGCCAAAGGGGAAAAGACAAAGTCAATAAGCAAAACTTATCTTTCAGGCCTTCTTCAAAGTTATTAAAGGTTGAAGTGTTAATAAACAATTAAAAATGTAGCAGTGTCCTTTTTATTTTGGAACTTCTCCCTGACTCCATTCTGTGGACTGCTGCTAGTGTTATCTTGAGGTGTTACCTGGTCCCATGGGCGGTGTTAGTGCTCTGCGCTCAGTTCTGCTGGTAAATGGCAAGGGGCTGTCTTGGATGAAGAGTCAGTGTTGGAGTGAAGAATAGGTGCCTTGATCCAGGCAGCACTGGGGGTGCTGATGGGTCTGTCAGATTTATAAGAATCATCTTGACAAATTTACTTTTTTGTTTTGGGAGTCCACTGGTTTTTATGTGTAAGTTAACTTGCTGGAGCAAACACTTGTTTCGGTCTGTAGCACAAGATGGAACGAGAGCTATGTAGTTACGGAGCAACCCTAATAAATATTGGGTATAATACAGAAATGCCCTGCTCTCCAAGTTTGCAGGTGGGATTGAAATTCCGTAGCTTGTCTTTTTAGCTGCAGTGCTATGAAGGTAATAGTTCACTGCCTTGCCTGCTACTCTGGTTCCTGTGGAATGGCTTTGTGGGGGGTGTCCTGGAAGGCCCATCTGTGTGTAGCACTCGCCACTGCTGCTAGTGAGCCTCTGTCTTTGCTGATCCTAAGCTTCTGTGATAGTTTTTGAGTGATGGCACATTGGAGTGTTGGACAAGAGGGGGAGCTAAATGCAGGCGTCAGTTTTGAGCTCCTTCCTGTGAGAAGTACTGAAACTAATGATGATAAAATGAAGTAGGTTATTTCTGGTCCAAATGTGTGTCCCGGGGTGCTCAAATAGTGTAACCAAGTGTCTGATTGAAGTTGGTCTGTTGTGTTTTTCTGTTTCAATGCATGTTAGGTATGTTGAGGAATTGCTCATTTTGACAGGTCTGCATAAGCAGAGGTAGTCCTGGTGTTGTCACCTCTTATTTATTTGCTCTGTATGTGCCAAATTATCATATAGAGTGGAGGTCTTGTGCAAAGACAAAACAGTTGATTCTTATATTTTATCTGGCATTGTCATTACTGCCAGGGGGTGGTAAGGTCAGTGCCTGTGCCTCGTTTTCTGGGACAAGGATTTATGTGTTTGTGTGGTGAACTAGATCTGGAAACTGTTTTGGATGACATTACTGTTTCATCCATTACAAATTATGTTTTGAATCCTGGTGTAAGCATCTCTGCCACAATGGTGTGCCATTTTATTTAAAACTTGGTACCAGTTTACATTGATAACACTGCCAGTAGGGTATTGAATCCCTCTTTGTACCACAGCTACTCTCTTGCTGGCAGTGGTGGAAGGCTGATGTCCTCCCTCTTCCTTAGAAAAGACTTAAAAAGGATGTTTGTGGTAACCAGGTACAGAGATCTGAGACAACCGTAATTACAGCGAAGCAGTCTAAGCTCAAGCACTTGAAATAAATGAAACAATAATTGAAGGGTGGGTGAAATAGTTATTGTTACCTTTTGAATTGGTTCATAAGAAAAAAAGCATTGTGAATTGTTTTGTTTAGTTGTGGTGGTGTGTTATTTTTTTTTTTAAGTTAGACTGCTGATCATCAAAGTTCTGCAAGAGAAAAAAACCCCAACAATCAACCAACCAACAAATTGCCATAGTCTAGGAATAATTATTTCAGGATATTGTGGAAAGTTTTTACTAATATTGGTGCAGGCTCACTTGCAAAGATGAATTTAGAGAGACTGCTATTGGAGATCAGTATCTAGGCTTTTCTCTTAGTTAGATAGCAGTCTTTGTGAGTATCTCAGTCTGCCTTGTCAAGGAGGGATTATCCTGGCTTTTGAGATAGGGAAACTGAGGCATGAGTGTTGAGGCAAACGACTAGGTAGTTTAAGCACAGCCCTTATTCTCTAGCATACAGGCTGTCCTGTTTCTCGCCAAGTATTCCTTGAGCCATGTCCAAGTCTTTTTTTTTTTTGTTTGTTAGATTTCAAAAATGCTATTTAATGTTGCTTAGACATCTCTAATAGTCTTTTGAAGCAGCTTCCTAAAGGCTTAGCTGTTGCTTTGTCTGTTCCTGAAGCCAAATGTTGAACAGACAGAATACTTAACTGTTAGGTGTTTAAAAGTGGAATGTGTTCACTGGGATTACAATGCCTGACCTCAGCCAAACATAGTCGAGGGGTGGAAAAAGGAAAAAATATGCTAAGCATTTGGGTGTGTTGTGTTTGTAGTCCTGAAACATGAAAGTCAGTCTGTGTTGCAAAAAACTTCTGTGGAGCCAGTGGTGTTTGACTTAACAAGTAAAAGAAAGCAAACTGTCCTAAATGTGTACAGTTAGTGGGGGTATGTATTGTTGCGTTGGGTTTCTGTGGCAAGGCTTTGGTAGTGGGAGGGCTGCAGGGGTGCCTTCTGTGAGAAGCTGCCAGAAGCTTCCCTGGTGTCCTACAGAGCCAATGCCAGCTGGCTCCAAGACGGACCTAACACTGGCCAAGGCTGAATATCAGTGATGGTGGTAGTGACTCGGGTAACATGGCTATGAAGGGGAAGAAGGTACTGCACAAGAGCAGATTGCAGCCAGAGTGGAGATAATGTGAGAGAAAGAGCCCTGCAGACACCAGGGTCAGTGAAGAAGGAGGGGGAGGAGCTGCTCCAGGCACCGGTGCTGAGATTCCCCTGCAGCCCATGGGGCAGCCCATGGTGAGGCAGCTGTGCCCCTGTAGCCCATGGGGGTTCACTGGGATGCAGAAATCACCTGCAGCCCATGGAGGACCCCGCACTGGAGCAGGTGGATTCTTGAGGAGGCTTTGTGGGAAACCTGCAGTGGAGCAGGCTGTGGCAGGACCTATAGACCCATGGAGAGAGGAGCCAATACTGAAGATTTTCTGGCAGCACTTGTGACCATGCTGGAGCAGTCTGCTCCTGGAGGACTACACCCTGTGGAAGGGACCCATGTTGGAGCAGTTTGTGAAGAACTGCAGCCCATGGGAAGGACTCGTGTTAGAGAAGTTTGTGAAGGACTGTCTCATGAGAGGGACCCCGTGCTGGAACAGGGAAAGTGTGTGAGTCCTTCCTTGAAGAAGGAGTGGCAGAGACAATGTGTGATGAACTGATCACAACCTCCATTCCCCCATCCCCCTGCACTGTTTGGAGGGAGAGGAAATCAGGAATAAAATCAAGCCTGAGAAGAAGAGGGGTGGAGGGAAGGTGTTTCAAAATTTGGTTTTCTTTTTCGTTATCCTACACTGATGTGATTGGCAATAAAGTAATTTACCCAAATAGTCTGTTTTGCCCATGATGGTAATTGGTGAGTAATCTCTACCTGTCTTTATCTTAACCCATGAGCCTTTCATTGTATTTTCTCTCTGAGGGCAGCGATAGTGCAGCTTTGGTTGGCATCTGGCATCCAGCCATGGTCAACTCACCACAGTTGCTCTTCCCATGGAAGTGGAGAAGTATTTTTCCTTTGCTGCTTTGATAGCCCAAACACAGATGATACAGACAGCTACTTCAGAAGAGCCAAGCACTTATTTTTTTAAAACCTAAACATGTTTGAGTCTTGCAAACAAAGATGCTCCAGAATCCATCTGACTCAGAGGTTAAGCCCACTGATGTGTTTTCTCTCAAAATTAGTAAATGTTGCTACTACTGTTTTTCAGACTGCAGTAGACTTCTGCACTGGTATGAAGGTTGGTCTGAGGAATATTAGTAATGACAATAGAGAAATTATCTTTGTTTCTTAATGGTTGAGAGACATTACTTTAAATCCTTATGTAGTTCATAGAAACATGTTGTGGAAAGGCTTAGGAAGAAAGTCTACAGAAAACAAAACCTGAACTTTGGGTCTCTGAGTGCCCTCTGGCACTGCAGTTAGAAGTACTAAGAGTGCACCTTTGATAATGAAGTGAGTGGTTCTTAGAAGAAGAAGAAGCTTATGTAGTGGCTATTTTTCACTGCTTGCCTTAATCTCCTCTGGTTAGTTTCAAATGTGTAAGTGATAAACAAGAGATATATGTCCCACACCTCAGGAGTGGTTGGTGTTAAGTGAAGAAAATGAGAGTATGGTAGGAAGAGATGGCCATGATAAAAGTGAGGTGGACTGCTTCAGAAGTGGCTTTGTGATGCCTTTGTAGCCCTAGGATGCCTGGACTGTTAGAAAGGTCTGTATGTGCTGCCTTCTCTCCAGACATATGCTGGAACTGCCATGCCTTCTCCAGGCATGGGAATTTCTGTCCAATTTTAGGGTGTAAAGCCTCAAACATGGTGGTTGCTCTTGTAAACAGGAGAATGCCAGAAAAATTTTCATTTTATTCATGCCCAGGATTGTCTACCCTCAGATTTCCTGTGCAGCCTTCAGCTTCATGGCAATGCTTTCTGAGTGCACTGAATACCTTGAAATACTTTAGCCCTTGGGCCTCTCATTTCACATCCCAGCTTCAAGAAAATGAGAACAGATTGCCTTCCTGATTAGGTGAAATAACCTCTTCATCCTGCCTCCACAGGAACCAGGTTACAATGGCAAAGGAAGGTCAGTGTATTTGTGGAAAAACCTGACTTAAAAGAGACAAAGAGACAAGATTTATGTGATTGCAGCATTTTTATGCTGCTGTTCCCTGTGTGAATTTGAAATCTAGTTCAAGCCGCATTTGATAGAGAGGTGTGTGTTTCACAGATACCAATTACGTCCAATTAAAGGAAGATTAGAACTCGGATGAAAGACATTTAAATTGAATCTCCCGGCCTGGGCAAGCCTGCATGGCAAGCTGGAAAGATACCTGTTCTTCTTGCTGCTGTTGTCATCCTTGCCAAGCTGTGAGCATGGGCACAGATCAAACACTGTGGCAGCTGCTGGCAGTGGCCCTGCTCTTGTCAGCAATGGGGTGAGAGATGAGTGGGCTACAAGGCAGCAGGTTGGCAGGAGCAATGGGGGCAAGAGCTGTCCCCAGACTGAGCTCATGGAGTGAGTGTGGAGGTGAGACTGATCTACCAGGGAGTGGGAATGGGTGACCCAAGAAACCTGCTAAGAAAGGTGCTGAAAAACGCTAAAAATTGGAAGAAGGTATAAACCTGCATGTTATGCATCCTCACTGCTCTGCTTAGGCACTTCAGAAACACTAATGGTTCAATGATTGCAAACAGATCAGAGGAGTCTGCTGTTCAGAGTAGCCAAAACCGAGCTCAAAGCTTCTTGTAGAGCAGAGTTTTTTTATAAATTGTGGGTTTCTAAATCCACTTTGTGAGGTGTGTAGAGGTTTGTGGAAATAGAGGTTTAGAAATGAAGCAGCTAATCAAAAGTACAGCAGCAGCGTATGGAGGGGACCTCCTGATTTCCTTGGCTACTACTCAGGGAGAGCAGCAGGGAACAGCAGTGTGTGACCAGAGTCCTTTGGTGCTCTGCACACACAACACAGCACATTAGGTGAGCCACACCAGCCTTAGCTGCTCTGTGGGCAGGCGTGACAGGGGGGTTGTGCAAAACCATTTCTTGTGTCTGTGTATGTTCATATCCACATCTGAGTCGTGAACACCAACCTTTCTGGGGTGCCTGTATGTGGGTTGTCACAGTAGACTGGCTTTCTAGAGGGCTTTGCATTGTATCATACATTTGTAATTGCTTCAGTTGCCTTTAATCCCTTTTCTTCCTTCAGCTGCTCCTAATTTCTGAGTTACTTTAAAACTGCTGATTTTGAGGGTGGCTGCGTGCAAACACTTCCTTCCTTCTTGCCAAGTTGCAGCCATCTCGTCTGAAACCCCTGGGAAGTGCACTCTCAGCCTCTGCAAGTGTTGAGACCTTCAAAGAGAAATATGAGGCTTAAGCAGGAGAAGGCTCACACAAGGTGAATTTCCAACATCCAGGAGCAATTGCTACTGCTTTTGTGTAGTGCACAGGTCTCTGCTGTAAATTCAAAAGCAATTTTATATTTAAGTAATTTAAATATAGATTTTTTACAGGAGATCCTTCCCGCTCTGATGTCTGATGGCCCCTAAGTCCTGTATGCTCCCTTCTGTGTCACTGTACATGGATAGTTATCTCCTAATCATGGAAACGAAAGCCCTTGCTTTTATAACAGGGTGAGACAATAATAATGTAAGGTTTAAAATTATAGTGTGTCTGTCAAAATTCTGTAATTTCCCCCCCCCTCCCCCCCATATTTAGTGTATTTGAGAGTTTATGTAGCTCTTAATTTTAGTTGAATGTGTGATACTTCTCATTAAAAATTTCAGTAATTCCCTGGATAAAGTACTTTCATATGTGCTGTGTATATATCATTACAATTTTTGCTTGCTACCTATATATACATTTCTGGACAGATTTTGAATATGGACAGATGGTCATATGTTGAGGCAATGCGAGGCTGGCATTTACGAACAGTATTTTCCTTCTATGGAAAATGCATAAATGCAGAACTGATGGGTACAGCTTAGACCATGTAACCATTTCCCCTGTATTTCCTTGCAGAGTGTAGAGAAGGGAATTGTTTTGTGCCTAGGTTCAGCAAATTTTGCCCTGATCGTATGGCACTGGCCATCCAAGGGCGGCTTCAATGAAGGCTGCAGGGGCAAAGCTTCATTTTAGCATTTCCTGGCTTATAAAAGCGTATCTTCACATTTTTCTGAGTGTAATTCCTGATTTCTTTTATCACTACTGCTCCCATGGATGGTGCGCCCCTCTGGTAAGGAGACAGCATCATGCATCATGTGGAATGAAATTGTGGTGTTAGTCTGAGCCTCAGGGAAGACTTGTGAACTGGCTTTAAAAGATGGATGCTTTATTTTCTGTACGTTAAAACCACGACCTCCGTAGAGAAACTGGCTTTGTTACTCATTCAAGTCTTTGGGGTTTTTTTGCTGCTTGTGCTCGATAAAGCAGACAGAGCCTGACGGCTTGGCAGGGTTTGAGCCCCCCCTTTCCCTCTCCCTCGCCGCCTTCCCGCTGGATTTTGGCGGGGGACGCTGTGAGGGGAACCGGCGTTCCGCAGGCTCGCGCCGCCAGATGGCGCTGTGCCCCCGGCCCGCGCCGCTCCCGGGCGGATCCAAGGCCCCGCTCCCGCCTCCCGACAGCCCCGGGCCGGGCGCTGCTCCTCACCCCGCTCCCGCCCTCCCAGAAAGCGGGGGAGTGTCTGGGGGCTTGGGTGTCTCTTGTTTGTAGTGTTGAAACTATTGTTCGTAGTGTTTGCTGGAAGATGCGATCGTTTCCAGAAATGCCTTAGAGAATCCTAGAGGAGATCTAGAGGGTCAATCCTTGGGTTGAAGGGGGCCTTAAAGATCATCTTCTTCCAGGTTGCTCAAAGCCCCATTCAGCCTGGACCGTGAACACTTCCCGGAATGGAGCATCCTCAGCTTCTCTGGCAACCTGTTCCAGTGCCTCACCACTCTCACAGTAAAGAATTTCTTCCTAATATCCAGTCTAAATCGACCCTCCTTCAGTTTAAAGCCTTTGGCCCTTTTCCTGTTGCAGCAGGCCTTGCTAAAAAGCGTGTACCTGTCTTTCTGATAGATCTCTTTTAGGTATTGAAACGCAGTAATAAAGTGTTCCTGGAGTCTTCTCTGACAAATCCCTCAGCCTTTCCTCATGAGAGAAGGGCTCCAGCCCTGATCATCTTCATGGCTCTTGCCTGGACCTGCTCCAACAAGTCCAGGTCCTTCTTGTGCTGAGGATTCTGGTGCTGGATGCAGCAGTCCAGACACAGGTGGGCTCTCATATTGAGCAGTTAATAAAGCTAATGCCCATACATAATTTTGATTATTTTTTTGGTCTTTGGTTGGCGCTAAGAGCGAAGGGATTCAGTAGTTGGGCAGCTATTTAAATAAATGAATAATGCATGTGTCTGTCCAGCAAGCATCTGTCCTTTGAATGTAAGTCTGATTCTGTTATTTTTACTGTGCATTAATATAGGAGATCTAATGCCCAGAATTCTCAGGTAAAAGCGTTTTTCTCCCAGTGTTTTTAATTTATTTATTTGAAGACAGCACTACCCTGTGCAGCTTGCTTTCTCATTTTCCAACAGACCATCTTGGAAATGGCAGCAGACAAGGAACACTGTGGTACCCATGAGAAAGGATGTCTGCCTGCTTTAAGGTGGTGATCATGGGCAGTTCCCATTATTGGATGACATGCAGGAATTACTGTCCTCAGGGCTTGGTAGTACCTCAGTTAGAATCCATCCCATGAACTGGCCCTATACCCTGGAACAGACTTGTGAAGATGGATGGGCAGAGGGTGCCTGATAAATAATTGCTCAGGCCAATGGCACTTCTGCCTTGGCTGTTAAGGGTACCCATGGTATGATTCCTCAAAATTGTGTTTGTCTCTGCCTGATTCAGAAGTGGAGTTTATTTATTGCTGGTAGCAAATGGCAATGAAAAAAATCCAAAGTGATTGCACTAGAAGAGAAGACTAAAAGGACAAAAATACTTGTAGAAAGAGCAAAAATTATGGAAAATTAATGAAATGGAATGAACCAAAATGAGTGGTGCTGGTTTTTGTTACCTCTCCTTCCCCATTCTGTCAGGACTGAGTAAATTATGCCAAGTAGAATCTTGCAGAATTTTGCAATAAATTGCTTGAATTCATCCGTACTCACTGCCTTGTGAGGAAGGGAGGCCACTTCAGAGGCTGTGGCTACTGCACTTGAAGTACCTTGTAATTTTGGGCTATTTCCTGAAAACAGAACTCATCTTTCAGGGACCTCCTGAGTCACTTTGAAAAACTCAGGAACTGGTAAACTCCAAAGCTTTTGATCGTGGAGGTGGAAGGCTCAAAGACTGCATTTCACCTCTTTCTGTGCATGAGGCAGGAGTGAAACTGCAGAGCACTGAGCAAAGACACTTCTGTTACCTTGTGTCTTGCTTTGCCTTCACAGTTTGTTTCAGGTTTTTCTTTCTTTTTAAGAAGTGTCCTTTCTAATCCCTCCCTGCTCCTTGCCCCAGGCTGTAGCCCTTAAAGCAACTGGGATGCAATAGCAGAGCATCAGTAATGGTTTGTTTGTTTACATCTCACTTATGAAAAACACTTGGCTTCTGTTGAACCATACCTTGTCCTGACACAGCTGTTCTGACCACACTCTCTCATTGCTCACTGGGCACCTCCAGCCATGATTTTATTCAGAAAACCTGAAGATGTGCTGTGAACCCCAAATCCCATATCTGTATCCATCAGAACTGTTCTTAGTGACAGACATGTTCTGAAACAAAAAATGTGTATGGAGTAAAAAATGAGCTTTTCTGTGCACAAGTTACTCAACAGTCAGGTTTTTGGCTGTTTCTTTCCAAGATACCTAACATTTTTTTTACACTTAGAGACTCAACAGAACAGGAAACTAACATGTAGAGGAGGGAAAGAATAGTTAATTTTACAATTAGGCTTTTTTTTATTTATTTCAATCAATAGTTTAACAAGTGCTTAAACTTCCCCAGCAGTTTAATCTGGAACATAGTTGAGAAGAAAAATATCTTCTATAACTTTACAAAAATAAAAAGATTTTTTTTTTCTTTTAAAATCCTGCACTTTAGGCAAGCACGCTCCGACTCAAGCAAGACTGACATTATATCCTAAAATACAGACTTCTGTTCATAGAAATGACATTCTAACCCAGGACAGCAGGCACAATATGTAAATGGTACAGAAACAGAGCAAGAACACTTGCTTTGACTTTTCTGATCCCTTTCGTCCTATTACTTGAATAGAGCCGCTTAAAACAATTTGCCTAAGAATTTCTTTAGGTTGCCATTTTTTCTGTCAGGTGGATCCTTGAGTAAGATATTACTGAGGGAAAAGCTTTCACCTGTCTTGGCAACATTGGCAGCAGCTGAAGATACCAACATGAATGGATTCATTTTTTTTTTAAACCTTCTGCATTTCAGCAAGGGACTAATCATCCAGTTTGCAGGTCTTTCACTGCTAAACCACTTGCAGCTTAACTTCTTTAGCAGCCAGGGCTGCCAGCACATGAGGTCAGGTTGGAGAAATAAAGTGAATGGAATATATTGTGTCACATATGTATGTGGTGCTGTGCAGCAGTTAATTTAGTGAGTGCAGAAACCAAAAGAGCGGGTAAGCTTAGCTCCTCATTCTGTGCCTGCAAGCAAGGAGAAGCCTCACAGAAAATACAGACTAGCACATAAACTATGCACTCTGAAGACTTACAGCTTTGTCCAACTTGACTTGTATTGGCTAAAAGAAAAAATAAAACCTGGAGGGAAGCTGGTGCAGCAAATGCTAAGAACTCAGATCATAAAATTATGTTTCTGGTCAACACTACAAATAAATTACAGAAATCCCCAGTCAGATTTCATGTAAGGCATTGTGAAGACCTTTTAAAAAGATTTCCTTTTTAAGTGTCTTTAAATAACAGGGAAAAAAAGAGCATTTATTGTACAATTTGTACAGTCAGTCACGTTTTCATGTTGTCTAACCATAAACCTTGGAAAACCTAGACCTTTTCAAGACTGTGATTCAAAACATCTGAGACATGAATGTGCTTTTAGAGGTTCTAACTAGACAGATCCTTCTCTTGAAACTGTTGCAACATTTTTGACATTAGATAATTTACAGAGGAGCCACAAGGCACTAACAAACTGTAGATGATTGCCCTGATGAGTATAGAAAATCATGCTGTGGAACAGCTCCTTTGGTCTTTGCTTTCATCCTGCATCACAAGCATGTGCAGATTTCAGCTGGGATCAAGCTGTGTGTGGCACTTGCAGAGGAAAGTGACATAATCTGACAACTTCTAACCATGGGTATTTTTTCAGAGACAGGACCACATGGCAATGGTGGATGGTGGTAAAAGCAGCTTCTCTTGTGTGATCTAAGGAATCCTACACAGTACCCATCCTTTTAAATAAAAACTTGTGTGAATTCACTCCTGCCGCTAGATCTCAAACAGAAGTCAGAAATGAAGCAGGTACTTAGGGGACTTGTTTGACTGTAACAGCTCAGTAACTCAGAGATATGCTGGTGTCACTCTGCTGACTACAAAACTCAATCTAGAGAAAACCAAATTCCATGCTGGTTCCTAACAACTCTGTCAGAGGCATCCTGTCTCCTTCTTGACCCTCTAGTTAAAACTGTGCCCCCCACCAGCAACTAATCCAGAGCTGGCTCTTCAAGTAGGTTTGACTGCATGGAGCAAAAAAAAACATCAAGAAATGCTGATCAGAACAGCTGTTGTTCATAGGACTCAATTCACCATGGTGAGTTGGCTTTCAGATCCTTCCCACAGGCTGAAGGAGGATGTGACATCAGATGGATGGATAAACACTTTCTCTGGTGACTACTGAGCCAACCTGAGCTCCATTCTTGACTCTTAAGTAACAGTTTTCTGTGACTTTTCATTTGTCTGAGGAAAAAATATGTAAGATGTGGTCTGACTCAGCAGTGCATCTATTTATGGTACTGCTTCTTCCCTCTGTCTCCCTGCTGTCTCAAAACTAGGTGAACTGATTCTCTTCCAACTCTGAGGAAATTCACATCCATGTTTTCAAGGAATGCTTTTGCCATAGTAGTCAGTATGAAGACTCACTATGTAAAGTTGAAAGACCTTCATTCAAAACATGCTTTTCCTAGGATACTGAAAAGAATACATTAAAGGTCCTTTTTCTGACACAGTACTGGGCTGGGCAGCTAGCAGCTGCTTGTACTGTGAAGAAAAGCTAAAACTTTTCTTTTCTTACAGATGTTCCTGCTCCTCCTGTGAGCCAAAACGTGTACATTAGTAAAAGCCATAGCCCAAACACAAGATTAAGCTATGCCCTCAGTTCACTCCCCATTAAAGCAGGGGAGCATGGTTCATCTATGAACTTCTAACTCCTTGCTGGCCTTAAACATCTCCCCTTCTGCTTCCAGTCTGCTCTGATTTGCATCAGTGCACAAAAGGATGTATTCACCACTGAGAGAAACCTGAGAGTTTCCAGGCAGGCTCTAGTTGACAAAGGCTCTCTGAGGGCTGTGTCTATCCACCTTCCCAGCAGTGTCTCCCCAGAACAACGCTGATTTAAGGTCTATGAAATCATGGCATGTGTTGGGACACTTCAGCAAGGAGAAAAGGAAGGATGTGGTTGCATTAGTGCATCTCTTGCTCCTCCCTCTCTAAGACTGGGCTGGTGTTCCTCCACCTGAGGGTGTGTTTCCAGCTGCTTTCTTGCTCCATCAGGGATCATGGTGCGCTTGCTGCTGTAACCCTTTTCCCTGTTCCTACATGAGGTCACATGACTAAAAAGATACTGCCAAATAGGGCTGCAGAACACATTAGAACACATCTCCTTTACTCTGCCCACCCAGCTGACCCAAGTACTGCACGTGGAGAATGTAAGGCCTCAGGAATACGGAAAGAGAAGTCTTCCCTGCAGCCTTGTATTGGCAGCTTACCTGCACTCTGTGCATCCGACAGGAAAACTGCTGCTGCTGGCTGGCTTTGAGGGGGCTTTGTTGTAACTACTCTCTAGATACAAAGGGAGGCCTCGAAGCAATTACACGGCTAAGTTAATTGAATGAGAAAATACTAAACCACTGGTTATTTTTACAACTTAATGATTGTAAAAATAGCTTAAATTACTTGGAGTATTCTTTTTAATTAGGGGCATCAACCATTTAGCACTTTATGAACAGAGAGCTGTTGATTTGCTGATTCTTTCTGTATTATGAGCTGTGAGATAATAGCAAGATAAATCTTTGTGGGTTTCCTCTTTATATACATATCTACATCAGAGCTGTGAAGTCAGAGGGGGAAGCTGCTATCACAGTACTGGCACAACACCGAGCCCTTCCCCAGAGCTAAATTCTGATGAAAAATTGGGCACTGGGGATAAGAGTACCACAACAGTAAGATGGCAGAGATGATTGAAGCAGGATCATGGAGTTCATCCCNAAAAAAAAAAAAAAAAAGGGGACCCTCTCCCTCCCCCCAGAAGTCTGCAGTCCTAAAGTGCAATTACTTTTGTGCAGTCGTGTCAGGCCAGGGATCAGACTGGATGGAGTTCAAAGCACAAACATCAAACGAGTGCCGTTCGGGATTCGAGGAGGAAGAGGGAAGTAAGGAAAAGAACAACAGTTCTCAGGCATTCAAGTGCATCAAGAAAATAAATGTCCTTTTCTGTCTGAAGAAAAACAACCCCCAGTCTGGTGGAATCCTGGCTTTCTAGTCATGAAAAATAAGTATTCCTTGCTTCTAGCTGAGAATGTCCCAATATGACACAGTACAAATAAACAACAAAGCAAGAGCTGGGGTGCTGGGATATTTTTCCGGTGCCCTGCTGCTGTACAGCCTGATTTTATTCTCCTCGGGTGACTCTTCAGATCTGGGTACTGATGAGGAGCACTGAATTAAAGGCATCTGGTAGGAAGTGGCTCTTTTCTCGGGTCGGTCGGGGCTGGAGCCGTCGCTCGGTCTCTGGCCATTGTACAGCAGGTACCTGCCCCAGGCATCCTGCTCCATCTTGAAGATTTCGTACTCGGTGTGAGGTAGGCGGATGCCGAGCGCGATGCAGCCGTTCGTGTGGGTGACATCCTGCTGAACCCCAACCTGCCAGGATCCCTGTGCTCCACACTCATTCCCGTTGAAGACGTTGAGCAGCGAGGCTGTGGATACATCCATGGGAGTGACCTTCATGTGATTCACTGTGAGAGAGGAAGAGGGGAGCTGTTAGCAGGGGGATAAAAACAAAAGCAAAGCCAGCATGCAGATTGGGGTGCACCTGTTAAATCAAAATTGTCTCCCCTTGCTCCTTCTTAAATTAATTTTTCACATAACAGGTATGGCCAGCAAATCTAGGAGCATCATTTTATGGCTTTGTCTGTGCAAAAATTGCTTTTTGCACAGAACAACCCCCCTCCAACTCAGCTGAAGAAAACCTGATGGCCACATATCTCAGCCAGAGATTAAGCAGAGCTTTTTGTAAATTCCAGACAATCCTTCACAGATAAAGCCTGGTTGGTTATACTAGGAGATAAGGAAAAGAGGAAACAATAAAACTTTACTCATGTTTTATTACAGTCTGTAGTAATTTGTAAGTGGAGCATTTATCACATATTTTTCATAATTTCTTAACATTTGCTAGCTCCCCTGTAAACCTAATAAAATAATTAGTTCCCATGGGGAAATTTGAAAAACACCACAGTTGCACTATCATCTTATATTACCTGTCCTTTTTTGCATGAATTATAAAATATAGATGACCTACACGAAGATGTTTTTTCTCATCTCTCAACATTGGCTGCAGGTTGCAGTATCAAATGTAGAACTCCTGCAGCTTCTTTAGTTCTAACCTGCTTGTATTTCAAAGGAGTTTAAGGCATATAAAGTTTCATTTTCCAGCCAAGTTAAAAAAGTTGGGAAAAGCCAAAATGAATGAGCCTGCAGAAGCGGAATAGACATTTTTCCTGGTGTGTGTTTGACACTGTATATCAAGAAAAGGGGATCTGAATGGATTGATGCTGACCAAAACAGAAGCAAATAACCATCCCTCATGCCTCCCAACATACCAAAATCCCAAATTCTCTTGCAGATCATTTTATAGTAAGATTTGTTGTGAGGTTTTCCTGAGCTTTTATAAACAGCCATTTGACTCAATGGCTCTACAATTCACATTATTTACTCTAGCTGGAGTAAAAGGTAATTTATAGAAATTGAACCTCAAAGTTTTACTGAAGCCAAAATAGTGACCTTGATCTGTAAGGTGCATTGGCACAACATAAAACCAGAAATGCAAGCAGAAACTGGATTTCACGCCAGGAGCTGAGCTGGGACATGCTTCACATGCAGCTCGAAAGGGCCAAAGTTCTGACAGGCAAGGGGATCTCCCACCTACAAAAATCTCAGATAAGTAAATTATTTCTTCTAGTTGGACGCTTTTCTAAATTAGACCCATACACGATGCTTTATGTTTCTAATGTGGTAACTGAAATAAGGAGAAGAGGCCTACAGAGGGCTTGAGGCTACCAGAGGCTCCGCTGGGGCTGGTACTGTGGTGGGATGTTGTGTTTTGGAGATGTTTGTTTGTGTGAGTGGTTCAGGCCCCTGAGCTCTTTTTAAGCAGGGTGCCATGGGGCTGTTTGCACAGGAAAGCTTCTCAGCCATGGGTGGTGTCACCACCGAGAGCTGCTTTCCAAAGTACCCAATGGGTTTGGGTTGCATACATTTTGTCTTTGCTCTGGCATCTCTAATCAGAGCTGTCTTTAGGGACACCCTTATTTGTTGAGGGCCCCTTGGGAGCACATGAAAAGATGCATGCTGCTGCATCTGTCTTCCACAGAAAATTATTTATACTGCTTCAGATCTGAAATGCCTTCTGAAGATTTTTTCTGTCTATGGAAGGAGCCCTAGGACACTTCTCTTAGAGGCCTGACATCTGGCCACTGAACTTCAAGATCACTAAGTAATGTCAAGTCTTATTTTCTTGTGTGTACTTAAAGACCTCTGCCTCAAATGAGCATTGTTTCAGTGGCGTGAAATGCCATGCAGCTGCATTCACACCGTGTCTGCAAACTCCCCAAGAAATGATGAACTCTTGAAAATCACAGAATGAAATCATCAGCAACTAAGCCATTACGAGCAAACTGCTCTGGTCCATAACTACCTCCCTCCCCATTGTATCAAGCTACTCTACCTTTGAACACAAACTCCGTGCCACCCATGACTTTAGACGAGTGGACTCCCCGGCTGTAGCGTCCCTTGGCATAGATAGTGAAGGTGGGGTGCTTGCAGATGGGGTCGGAGTAGTGGTAGTAGTGGCCCTCCCAGGTGTTGTTGTTGTCGTGGAAGATGAAGTGCCGAGTCAGGAAGAGCACCTCCGGCCGCACCTCACAGCGCTGGCTCACCCACTCTCCGTGCAGCCCGATGGTCAGGTCTGCCTTGGGGGCCAGGATGGGTGGGTGGTGCTCATCCGAGCGGTAGATGATCCTGCACGCGACGCACAAGCGCTCGTGGTTCTGAAACAAAGCAGAGAGAAACCCTCAGTGGGCATCACCTGGGATACAGGGCAATGCATCAGGACAGCCGCTTCATGCTGAAGTGACACCAGCTCCACCTTTTTAGGAATGCATTGCCATTTCTGATCTTGTCAGTGCTACCATTTGGTTTTGTATTTGTAAGACTGCACAGCAGAGGAGCATTTAAGAAATTAACTCCCTTGTCTGCATTTATCTGAAATTAACATTTTAGTTCAGGATCTAGAAAAGGCTGACTTTATCCTTGAAATCATACAAGAAGCTGGCAGATGGTAATTTAGTATGATAATTTACTACGTAATTTACTATGATAGGGATTTTGCAACACTTGTGTCAGAAATCAATACATTTGCTGAACTCTTATTTATTTTTTAATTGTGAACTTTAAGTACTGTAGATAAACATGGGTGTTATAAGGACTTCTTTATTTTTGGATGGCACCTTGGGAGAATAGTAACCAGTGCTTTTTAAACTCTTTCAGCTTTGCTGAACCCTAACACAAGTTTGGGAAGTGTGTGATATATCTGGCTGCTGCTGGACATGGTGAAAGCTTTATGGCCCTCTCCAGTAAGAACAGGGTCCATGGTACATGCTGAGCTCCAGGGTAGCTCACCACTGTGGGCCATGCAGCAGCCTCAAGCAGCCAAGTACCCCTGGCCCCAAATGTGAGTACCTGGGATGTTTTAGGAGGGGTCTGCAGGCTCCAAGTCTGTGGCAGGAGTGGAGAAATTTCAGGCTGAGACTTCCACCTCCTGAGCAACACCATTTATATTAACTTTGCATAGACTATTATTCTACATCCTAGGGACACAGAACAGCAGCCATTTCATTGATTTCACTATTGCTGAAAAGACTTTGGATGACTATCTGGTCTGGGACGGGGCAAATGTAAACCCTGTTTAATATGTGTAAAAGAAATATATTATGGGTGTTGTATGTTGATTCTCTGAAGCTACCTACAGTCATTTTATTGGAGGAACTCAGGGCACTAATGAAGATTGTGTGAACATCACCCCTAAAGTGAGCCGGAGCTGAAGGCAGTGAGTGGAGAAATGCTGACTTCATAGCAGCTCATGTGGATTTTAAAGTAAGAGCAGTGAATATGAGCATTAATGTTATGGAGGGTGCTCAGGGAGGCCTCAGAAAAGAGGGCTGGAAAGATGTACAAAGAAAAAGTATTTCTGTAAATCTCCCAGATGGCTGCATGTTGAGCTTTAGCTCTTAACTCGGTGCACCTCAGGAAAACACCTGACAGCTTGAATGTGGTGGATGTGAGTAACCTGCCAGTGCATCTCTCTCTCTCCAGGAAGGATTGAGGAGTGTCCTTGAGAGATGAAAGCACAAGATCAGTGTTGGTTGATCTGAACCACTGCTGGCCAACAGCCCTGCTCTGAGGAGGAAGGAGATTGGACTTGCTGACCTCCCAAGGGTATTTCCACCCCAAAATACATGGTCTTCTGGAGACCACCTGTAAGCATCCTCTTAAAGTGGATGTAGTCCTTTCCCGCTGTGGAGCTTGTTACCGAATTTTAAGATTTTTTTTTCACCTAAATTCTGCAAGCAGGTGCAAGGTCTGTTAGTAACCTTAGTGAAATACAAAGAATATTTAACTGAGTAATTTAACTGCAACTAGGGACGTTAGTGCAAATATATATACAAAAAGTATCTTTCAATTGTAATAGAAATAATGTTTTTTTTCTGGAGATGAAGATGCCAGTGCCTTTTAACCACACATTTCTGTCCTGCCATGGGGCAGACAGGCTGTGCTGTTCCCTGACACATTAAGGGCACTGATGACAGTAACTTTATGGGTGTGATTGCCCCACTCACATAAGCTGAAGCCAGAAAGCAAGAAAAAGACAGTGCTATAAAACTAAAAATAGCTTATATAAGTTGAATCCATCAACAGTAGGAGAGTATTTCTGCTACAGTCCTGTCTCTACTGAAGTGAATTTGAAAGCTTTTATCATCTCCAAGAGGAGACCCTGTCAGAGCAGTGTATTGGCTTGGTTTATATTCACATTTTCCTCCCAGGAGGCCATCCTCCAAAACCAGTTTGTGAGCCAAGGCAATTTAACCTGGGAACCAGTGATTTCTGTTGCCCTTGTTCAAAATCTGAAGAAAACCAAACAACAACTCAGCCTGTTTTCTTTTCTGGTCACCACTGGCCACCATTACACTGTGAGCAGAGGTGACTCCTTTGGGAAACTCTAGGAAGGTCCTTGTTAACTCTCTGTTAGCTGCCTGTAGGTCACCTAGCTCTTTGACTGCTGTGGTCCTGAACTACTGTAGCTCTGTGCAGCCCTTCTAATTCTGAAGGCTTTGCACCAGCTGTGAGGGTCTTGGGCTGCTAAGGAATGTCCAACCTGATGGCCTTCCCTGACGGTGTGCCCAAATGAGGGGGCTGGGGTAACCAGGCACTTTTCACATTGAACAGCGAGTGCAGCAGAGGGAGGTTGGGGTGGTGGGGGAGGAAGCAGAAACATCCCTTTCACAGCTGTGAGACACCAGCTGGCCCCAGCCCCTCGCTGGATGTACTCTGACTGCATCGCTTTCTTGAGACCAGCATTTGAATCTAAGCCCACACAAACCTTTTTTGCTGTGATACTACCTTTCACAACGTTATAAACTTCTTAGTGGAAGAATATGCCACGTATAAACTCCCTCAGTATGATTTTTGCCCAAGTAATGGGCAAGGGAAAAAGCTAATTCTGTTATGAGGCAATTTGACTTAATTTTGGAGTAATTTATGTTTAACAATTGACTGTATATTTCACTCTTGCTTTTTTTAGGTCATCTGCTCTTGGCTCTTAATTACACTATCGGAGGCTTTGCAAATCCCTCCCTTTCCATGTGTTTCAGGGAAAGATTATTTTCTAAAAACAGGCATTCAAAGAAAATAGGGAACAGAGACAGAGGATGTTTGAGTCCAAACAGGATTAAGAACTCTCTAATAAAAAGCTCACTGGGGCATGCTATAAACTAAAAAGCAATAAAATGAGACGAGGACAGGATGAACATCAGTTCTATGTTTTGATTATCTTAGGTGCACAGTGCAGTATTTTTAATAGTGGGGCCTTGCTAGAAGGACTGAGCCCTAAAATAGCTGGAAGATCCCTTTCCATGATGGGTGGTTCCTTGCAGCTCTGCAGTGCCAAAGTCATAGTGCCGCCATTCCTCATCCTTCCAGGTGTTTATTTAAAGCCAATTTCTGAACTAATCCACAAAGCCATATGTGACAAAACAAGCCTGAATCTCTGGCTGAAAACTCAGTTCTTGTAGCTGGGGAGAAAATAGCTTAGGATCTAAAAATTCCCACCAACATTTTTTCTTATCACTCTGTCCTGCCGTCTCAGCTGAAGTGGAAATAAGGCCAGAGAGCTCTAGAAGCCAAGCAAGTGGGATTCTAATTTAAAAAAGCAAACAAAGATCAGGTTCCTTCATCTTTTTCCCAATTGCTACGGATAGTCATAAACATAAAACCCTCCCACCAGAGTTTAATTTCCTTTTAAGTTCTGTGGAATTCTATGGCTGCCTAGCACTAATTATCTGACAATGGCTACGCCACATAGCATGTGACTGGGTCTGCCATATTGTACCCAGCATATCCTTGTTGCAGGGGGATGTGAGATGAGGGACTGGGCATTGGATTTCCTCAAGCACGCGCTCAGGCTTGAACTGCGTGTGCAGTACAGATCTAGCCAGAATCCCGGGATGTTGTAGGGGCCAACAGCCACAAAAGCTGGGGTAGGAAACCCCTGCCATGTGAATGCACGTAGTACTGTGAAGGGAAGTGCTGAAGAAGAGGGGAGAGAAAAGCCACAGTCAGCTATGGCCTTGCACACCTCCCAAATATTACGTGTCACAGGCAGGACTTAGGTGGGACTGGAACAAGTCATGCCTGGTCATGATGCTTTAAACTCCACCACCCAAGGAAACACAGTACCAGGTGTTAGTGTTAGTAACTAGCACTCCCAGGATGAGTATAAATGGAAATTCTTGGGAGAACATCAATTCAAGGAAACGCTTCCAGCTCAACAAAAAAAGTTGGATGGCTTTGCTTCACATTGCCAAGGAGCCAAGTCCACAGGAAGGACACATTTATGAATTGCTCAGGATAGTATCAGGCTCGCTCCTCCACCACTGCAGATAACTGCAGACCAAGACAACACTTTAAAAAACGACCACAAATTCTCTCCAGTACAAAAGTGATAATTTGCAGGCTTTGCATGACCTCATATGAAGCTGAGTTGACTAATGTGCATTAGCCTGGCTCTGGGGAGTTGACAAGCACGGCTGACACAGTTGTAACTCAGCCTGCCAAATGGAATGAAGAAAAACGAAGATTTAAAACTTTAATTAAAAATCCTGAGGCAAGGAAAATGCTGCAGAGAGCGGTTACTCCTTTGCAGAGTTGTCAGATGGATATTTCTTTTGGTGGGGAACAGAGGTGCTGCAAGCAGGAAGGAGGGTGGAGATATGCTCAGATTTATCTGCAAATGCGGACCATATATTCTAAGATATTGAGGGATGGTTTTTATTAACTGCTCTTATGAAGGGGAAGATAGTGAAGGAATCTCAAGGCACTACCATTACACAACTGTCTGATCTATGATGTTGATTCCGTTGCACAACCCTGCATAAAACTGAAATAAACAAAACCAATATGAAATGCAAAAATCTTCTGGTTGTTCTTTTCTGGTATAAATGACTTTTAGCATGGGTAAAGACAAGAACAAAGAGAAAACCAGACTTCTCAGATGAATGTTCTTGCATGTCATCTGTCCCATTATAATGATACTAAATTATGGTGACATGAATGTTTTATGAAGTATTAACAAAAAAAATTCCTGGAAAACCCGAAGGGACAGCTTGAATGTCCATTTTGAAGAATAAAGTATTCCCAAATAAAGCTGCCTTATGTATTTATTATGTCCTTAAAAAACATCCTATATAGCCCTCTAAACCATGCAATATTACCACTGAGTCTTCCCTGCCCTTTGACAAAAGATGAAGCCACTGTGCTTAGAGGCTGACCGTAAGGAAAGTGTCAGTAGTTTAGATACATATGCTGAGTTGACCTGAAGGCCTGGGCTAGGCTAAATAGTTAATTTTGATCCCTGGTGCTGCATTTGAGTTGTGGCAGGCTTTTACTGCAGCTGCAGAGCAGACAGAGGTAAGTGCAGATGTGGCACCTTCAAAGGCGCAGGGCCAGAGCCGACAGCGCTGCCGAGCACGGCGAGAGCCAACCTCAGCTAAAAGCTGCTTGCTTCCTCATCTCTGTAGGGCACCACACACACTGTTATTGTTCATAAACCTGGAACTAACCCACTTGAGCATTCTTCTGAGTATTCCTACTTTGCTTCCCCTCATAATTTTCCTAACCAAGAGCCCTTTTCAAGTAATAATGGACAAAAGGCACCCGTCAAGTGTTGCCTTAATCTAGAAGTCTAGTGGCACTACTCAGGCAAACAAAAGGTTTTGTCTGCCAAAATTATACTTTTTGGTTGAGTTTTGCATATTTCTCTGAGGCGCTTCATATGTTTAACATCTATTTATTAACTTATGATTGCATTTCCCTGGGAGCTTCACAAGTACATAGCATTCCCCTAGAGATGAGGTCACTGTGTTTCAAAGAGAGGAAGACTCAAATTTTTGAAAAAACACAGAAAACTTTGCACACTTTGCTCTTTCTTGGCTAAAGGAAAGCCCAAGCACCAGTCTCCTTCCATACATTGAATCTGTATCAGCTGCAAATTCCAGGTGCTGCTGGAAGTCAGGTCCCAGAGGTAAATAAAGTTATAACAGAGAATTGATTTATTAGTCACATTTTAAAGGGAAAACATCTTACTGAAAGAGTGTGTCCAGCAACTGATAGAGCATGATAAAGAGTGAAGGTTATCCTAGTGCTTTTTAGGCTTTTTGTGATGTTCCAGACCATGTCAGCCTTATTCCTAAGTAATGATCTAACCAGAATGACCGGTCATCACAGTCCGGCTCTGATATTTCCAGTTATTCTGTCACATGATAAAATAGCACAAGGAGTTCTTTGTTTACAAAGCAATATTGCTGAGGCAATTACATGTGAAATAAGTCTCCCAGTACTGCTATTATACACATTTTCTGTAGTTTAGAACAGACATTTCTGAAGGCATTTTCTGTCCTGCACGGAGAACGAATACTGCATTCAAGCCTTCCTTCATGCTACAAGTCCCTCTATACTTTTGTGATATTACAACTAATCAGGCGGCCTCCTTGGTGTTGCCCTAATTGGGAACATTTTGTGTAATATATGTGATGATGGCCAAGCAGTTCTCCCAGTCTGCCCTTCCCACCATGTGCTCTCTCATGCTGGCTGAAGAAGCTCCATGTGTGATGGCTTGAATCACTTGATAAACTTGCAATGTCAAGAGACATCAAAGATGTTCATCTCCATTCATCAGCCAGTCCTAACTAGTATCTTGAGCCGGGTTAGAAAACAGCCAAGATAAATCTATATAGTGACCTATTTATCATCTGTGCTCAAGAACTTCAACATATTTTACAAGAGGAATTTGTTTAAGGTATGTTCTTATCTAAGAGAATTCATAAAGCCTTAAGAGATGACATATTATATGTTTTTATAAGCTCCCTGATTCTATATGAACACTTGAGATACGGTAATCTGTGAATTTATTCAGATTTGTAGCTCAGCATAAAACTGTCTGGTTTTTGGACAGCCCTTTTGATTTACCATCCCGTGGTGAAATCACTGCAGGAATTTGGAAAAGGTCCAATTCTATTTGTTTAAAGTCCTGATCATGTGGCTTTGGCATTCCTAACATATCCAGCAATCATTTGTTTTTAATTACCATTCATTTCAACCACATAAGTAATGAATGTGGCTACCACATCCAACTTACAGGCTGTGTAAACTCTTGGGCTGGGTGGAACTTTCTTCTATATAGAGGCTTAACTATAAATTTAACTCAAAATGTGAATCCTCTTAACTTATTTTAGGCAGGCCTTTATGAGTCCAAAATATAAATAAATAAAAAGGAAATGAAAAAAGCCTTAAATGAAAGATTCCACACAATACACCTGATTCACTTCAGAAGCAATTTCCGGGCCTCCCCAACCTCTTGGTATGACTGTAGAAACCTTAAAAAAACAAGTTGATTTAACGTTTCTATTTATTCATGGTGTCCAGTTTCCAGAGGAGTCTGTGACTTGTAGTTTTAAACTCAATTTAGCATTTAAACTCATTTTCAGCTGGGTCCCAGTGGAGCAACAATTAAAAAAGGAAAAGAGTTCAAAAAGGAAGGGTTATAACCTTTCAACGGTATGTTTGCCTGGACTTCAAGAAAAAAAAGCACTTCTGTTACTATTCTTCCTGCATTTGGCAAACAGTAGGTCAGAGTGCCTGTTGAGAACCTGTTGGTATAGGGATCTTCATGCTTAGGTACAAACCAACAAACCCACATCCTGGAATCTTTCATGGCAGCTGAAGCAAAGGTTCATTTTTTATGGTATTGCTATTTATATCATGCTGAAAGCCTAGTACCAGCAGGCCCAACTTCTCTTAGCTAACCTGTCTCAAGAAACATACCTCTCTTATGCAGAATTTGATCCCTTAAATTTAAATATTGTATTTTAGAGCCACTATATTTTAGAGAGAAAAAGGGATGCTACGGTAGCAGAACACACAAGCAGGAAAATCATTACCTAAAATTACAGCAGGCCTGGACAACAATCTTTATTTTCTAAAGCTATCTGAAAGTACATCTGACTGCTCTGACTGTAATGAAATTACTACAAGGTGGAAGTGTAGGCATTTACTATCTTATATATCAACCCAGAATAAGACACTTAGATTAGACCAGAAAAAATACTCAGTTACAGTGATTTAAATCAAGATTTCATCTCTGTTTCAAGCAGTTGGAAAAAGATCTACAGTATTTTCTAGAACAGATACAATACAGCTAATGTAGATAATTTCTATCTACAGATATCTGCAAGGAAGAGATCCAGCAAAGAACCCTCACTCCCGAATCAGTAAAGTGAAAGTTTGTGTGGTTGTTGGAATCAATTAAAGAAAACCAGAATTTTGCACAGGATTGTGCTGTGGTACATCATCTGCTGCTGAAACTCTCTATTTTGGGAAGGTAAGTTTAAAAAGAAAACTCAAATTTGTCCTTGGTCACCCTAAGACAGCATAAGAATGACAGAAATTACGGCAGTTTTCATAAAGCAGAACAGATGACTGTGGATTAAAATGATCCCCAGGCCAGGCTACAAAGCAATTAAAGGCAGATCACATAAGGACCTAACCTACTAAAATATTTTGTTAACAGGAGGCAGAAACAACCCAGGGCAGACAGCTTTGAATGGAAGGGAAAGCCAAGACTTTTTCATCAAAAGTCTCCCATCTCCTGTTGTGTTTCCTGCTTGCTGATAAGCTGTAACTGATTTTCGGACCATTTGTGATGAGATGATTAAAAATGGTGGTAACCCATTAGCTGGAAGTGATGCTGTGGCAATGCCCAGCTGGAGCACACTGACGGCAGCAGCACCTGGCAATGTGGTTCCAATTGCTGCCTGCGTTTGAAATGTCACCACGAAAGATCTATGACAGCCTTCCTGCTACAGGCCATCAGTGTCTGTGCTTCCTGTTTGCATTTTATTTAGCTTACTATGGGTTGATCAATTCCTGATGAAGCTGAGGGCACTTTGAGGCCCCTTTGAAAACTGAATTATCAAATGGAATTAGAGTCCCATTCAAAATTCACCTGTTTTTCATTTCATTAATGTGTGTGCCTATGTCTGGATCTGTGCAGTCCATCAGTTTTTTTTCCCTTCATGCTGTCCCTTCCATGTGTTTACCTTCCAGTTTCCTTGTCTCCTCTTCAGGTTATGGATGACCCAACTTCCATATGCTGATATTCATATTTGACTTCCTCTCTCCCTGGCCCCCCCACAGCTATAGAAGTATCCACTGATGCCTGTTCCTCTTCTGCTCCCTCAGTTCTGTGTGAAACTATGAAACCTTCCTCTCAGCTGCTAGCCTACAGCCATGGTGCCAGCCAACCACTCCCACTTCTGCCTACAAGTCTCTGATTCCATCTTCAGAGTGCCCTTTATTGAGTTTACTTCATGAGATTACTTTTTTTGCATATTTGCAGTCACATAAACCACAGCAAAGTTACTGTTCTCACAAAGTAAGTTCTGTTATCTTCTGTTAATTATGGCTGTAATCAACCCCCTGTATTAGGAGCACATGTAGATTTTAGGTTACATCAGTGCACTTACTCAGAACGGAGTGATTTGGGCTTTGTCAACAGTATCTTAAAAGGAGGATACATGCAAACCCCCCCCCCCCACATACCTTGGCATTTTGAAGAGGAGGTTGGTAACTAGAAGGCCGATAGTACCTCCTCTGAGTAGCATCAGTGTGAATGTCTCCGAGGAATAGCTCCTCCACAACGTGGTCTAAATTGTGGTGCAGGTACTGCTTCTCCACACGGATCAGCTGGAGTTCATGCATGGCAAAATTCAGAGCTTTGGTGCATTCACAGCCATTCTCTTCTCTCAGCAAATCATAGCTCACATCCTGCTCCCAGGGACTATCTTCCGGGATAAATCCAGGACACGTCTGGTTCACCAACTCACTTAATCTTTTGGCTACTGCTTTGTTGTGGCATATGATCTGTACGCTGCGGAGCTGATAGTCGGCCTCGGTGCCGCCGCGGATGATCCAGGACGCCTGCCGGAGACGAATTTTGCCTCGTATGACCAAGGTGTAGATGGGGGTCGTGCAGCGATTGCCACCGTAGTAGAACTGATAGGCCTTGAACGTGTTGTTGTGGTAGAACCTGTAAGATCTTGTGATGAACTCTGGGCCTGCTCTGACTTCGCAGCTGTGGGAGGAAAGAAAGTGTGGAAACAAAATTTTAGCAAGGTGGCACATCGTGTATACTACGGGCAACAAGACCCACATGGGTCCACAGAGACATCTGGGTGCTAATATCCCTCCAGCAGGAATAGGAGCAAATAGGAACTAGGCATCTGTGGCCTGCCAATTATCCAACAATTCCCTCTGCTGCTATTAATACACTGCTTCATGGTGATCATATCTAAAGGCTTTATCTTGTAGGCTTAAATACTTTGAATTGTGTTTTGCCTCTGCCTTTTGTCTAGGGACCACCATGTGACTCAATTCTTCGTTGAAAATAGTAGCAGCTTATTAAACATCTATTGCTCTCTTTTGCACGGTAGATTTAGCAGAATGACTGATAACATCAGAAAGTGAAATGCCATATGTCCAGGAAACAGCACAAAGAATTGGCTTATAAGCTGCTCTAGAAGCTTCTCTGTGTAACTCCATGATCTCTGGTCTGCTGCGGATATGCAGGATCATGTCCTGAGCTTTTCTACTCAAACATTCAACAGGGGTGGCAGTTAAAGCAAACTTCTGACAATGCAAAACTTTATTTAGCTTGAATTTGGACCCTGCAATATTCAAGTTTTGTCCATTCTTTCTCTTTCATCCCAATGCCCCCTGCTTTTTGTTTTCTGGAACTGTAAATGGCAGTTAAATTCCACTTCCTGTAGGAAGCCCTTCAAACTTGTTCCCCTTGTCACCTCTACACTGCTTAATATAAGCAGAACTGTAGAACTGTTAAGGTTGGAAAAGACCTCTAAGACCATTCAGTCCAGCCATTAACCCAGCACCACAATGCTCACCACTAAGCCACATCCCAAGTGCCACATCCACACGTCTTTTGATCACTTCCAGAGATGTTAATTCCACCACTTCCCTGGGCAGCCTATTCTAATGCCTGACAGTGAAAAAATTTTTCTTAATATCTAATCTAAACCTCCCCTGGTGTAACCTGAGACCATTTCCTCTCATCCTGAAATACACTCTTTTCTGTTAAAAAAACCCCCAGTCTTTCCTACTACAAGTCACTTCCAATGAGCATGTGAATATTGCCTGCTGAGACACAGAAAGCAAAACAGCCCTCTGAAACACAAGTCGTCAGGTACAAAGAGTAGCAGAGTTAGTGAAATACAGGTTCTTAATTTCTTTTGCTAATAAAACCCTGTGCTAGACCCATGCTCTGAAAACAAGGACCCATTCAATGGATCTAATGCATGGAGATAAACATAGTACAATGTTATGTTTGAATGAGCATCCATTTTGGCAGCTTGGTAGGCTCCCTCCTATTCAGAGAGATTTAAAGATATTTCCCAGCATGCTTTTTAAAATACAGACAATAAATTGATTCATCAAGACAGCTTTACGGCACGCTATTTTAATGTACATAATGGTGCTCCTTCTCCTTTTATGCATAAACATATAAAAAGCATCTGGAATTTAGAGCATCACCATATTAAAGAAAATATTTCCCCTGCTGTTGAAAGTGGGAATATTCATCCTTCCCTCTCTGTTTTTTTACCATCTTCTCTTCCCTATCCCAAGCATTTTGTTTTATCTTTCCTTACCCAGTAGAGACCCAGTGGCCCTCAATATTGGGAGGCATCTGTACGGTGATCCGGGCTCCATTGTGAAGGTGTTTGAGCATATGATGGCACTGTGACTCCTTGAAAGCCCTCCAAGCACTCTTCTCCAAGGACCGAGGGTGGGTCCTGCTGTCTGGGTGAAGAAGAGCAGAACCTTCTCCCAGCCCTGTGATAGAAAGTGTAAATTATATCATGAGACCCTGCTGAGTAGGGCTTCAATGGGATAAAGGACGTTGTGACCATCTTGTGCTGAATGACACTTGTTCATATTGTTATGTGTTTAGGCAAATACTGTTTACATTTATTTTCTGATATGAAAACAAAACAAAAAAAAATATGGGAAGCTCTTCCTTTCTGTCACACCACTCATAATCCACTACATACATTTATGAAATAAACTGGAGAAAAGAGCTCGAACTGAAGCGTAGTGTTTCCACACCCAGGAGATGTGGCTCTGAAACTGAACTTTATAGACACCTCTGTAATCTCTGGTCAGGACAATCAAAAAGCCTAGACTTTCATACTTTCAGAAGGCTGCGTCCAGATCCGGACACAAACTTTGCGGTTTCAGCCCACCTCTAATTTGAACGCTTCTATAATAAACTTGCAAATAAAGACTACTCTTTAAAGTCAAGGGAAAACAGATATTAAAAGCAAAGCCTCTGCACACAGGAAGCTTCTGTGATGACTGACGTGGTCAGTTAAAGGCAGATCCTTCTATTTTTATTTTAAAGGGGAAAAAGAATTTCAAAAGCTAACTTTATCTCCAGCACACAGTAATTTTGGTTTCTAGTAATGTATACATACAAAATCTACCAGCATGCTCTCTCCACAATATTAATTGAACAAAATGAATACATAGCTTCAAAAGGAATGTGCCTTTACTCTTTTAGACACAGCCTGCTCTTAGACATGTTGGAAAACACGGATCAAAAGAAAACACCACATCTAGGGGTTAAAAGGTGACAAACATGAACCTTACATAATGTGTTGGAAACTGCATTACAGTGCCAGAAGGAATTTGAGCACCAGAAGGCTACAAAATGGAAAAGGGGTGGGGGTGAAGGGGCTGTTTGAGTGCCTGGGAACCTGGGGCAGCCATCTCAGGAAAGGGATGTCTCACTGTAAGATGCTTCCAGGGGCAGGGTCTGGGATTCATCCCCATATTTTCTGCTGCTTTCTCAGCTGACCTGGATGAGAAGCAGGGCTGTTGGGGATCACCAGTGAGAGTCACCCAGCACAGGATCCTATGCTTTGTGCCCCAGGCACCATCTGACATTTGGGCACATGCCTAGTGTTAGGCAGACACTTTCCAAAGCCTTTCCCATTTCCNAAAAAAAAAAAAAAAAAAAAAACCAAAAAAAACCCCATAATTCATTATGTTGGCTAGGTCTTAGATCTTCTGGAAGAAACTTGGGTAACACCTGGGAAAATGGCATTGCCAAAATTATAAATACATGTCAACCATTTAAAAACAGAAATTCCTCAGCTAAACAGAAGCAAAGACTTGTCCAGGAGACAGGGTAAAAAATGATCAAAAAGAATACAATAAATACCTTAACCTAAACAGGGCTCACCACTGAACAACACTAGGATTTAATGAGATTAATGAATACAACATCACAAAATATTTTCTGGAAAATCTGATAGCTTCGTTATGTTGCAGGTTACAAACAATTCTTCAATGTGAATGAGAATTTATGGCCTTGTCTCTATAGGGTAATAAATATTAGGGATACTTAGATATTTGAGCACACTGCCTGAGATGCCCTTACAGAAACCTGATTTTCATAGGTTCAGTACTTCTCCCTTTCTGGAAGTCAGAGAGTTCTCAGGTATTTCTACATTGCTGAGCAGAGCCACTCATGCTAGCACCAAACAACTCCCACTCTGCAGCCAGAAATGGTATAGCCATGACAGGGTGATGCTCTGCTTGAACTGAGAGAGGCAAGATTGACTAGGCTGGGTCTGTGCTTCATGTCCATGCAAGGTACATGGCAGAGGTTGTAGTCACCAGTACTATCTTTCAGTATGGTGTCTCATACTGCAGACAAATTATCTCACACTGATAAAAGACTTTGAAAATTCCCATTTCCTTTTGAAGTTGTTGAACATTTGAAATCTGCCATCAGAAGAAGGTTTTGAAATTGTTCAACTGGCTATTTCCAAGGCATATTTATTGTACCACTGCTTTTATGCAGTCATATTTTGCCTAGTTCATGTCATATGACTCATGAATACAGATGCATTAAGAAATGATTTATGCATTTAGACATACTTGGGGATTTAATTTCTTCAAGCAAAAATCCTTCTTTGGGAGGACACCATCTTGTATGTGCACATATCAAAGAAAAAAATGCAGTAACCACATCAGACATTCCCAATTATTCCCTGAAGGAAATAATGAAAAGAAGGAGTTTTTGAAAAGGAGTCAAACTTTATGCGGTATTATACAGTGTCTTCTTTGATACAGCTCAAAAGCAACTGTGTCTCAGCTCTCCATGTCACATGAATGTAGTTCTGTCTGCAACTTGCAAATGATAAACTGCAGCTAAGGAATAGAAGGGAGATTTGCATTGACAGGCCTAGAGGAAAGAGGGTATTTGTTTCGGACTCCATCCATCCAACTGTGACAAATGAAGGCAAGAAAAATTCAGGTAATCAAGAGAGGCAAGAGAACACAATGAAGGCTGCAGAGACACAGGGAGAGATGTAGAAAACACACACATAGAATGGTTCAGGTTGGAAGAGACATGAAAAATTATCCAGTTCCACTTCCCCCTGACCATGGGCAGGAACACCTTCCACAGGACCAGAGTGATCAAGGCCCCATCAAGCCTGGCCTTGAACACTTCCAGGGATGAGGCACCCACAACTTTCCTAGGCAACATGTTTCACAACCTCATCACCCTCACAGTAAAGACTTTCTTCCAAAAGAAAGAAAGGATTAGATTTAGATCTAATCTAAACCTGCCCTCTTTCAGTTTAAAGCTGTTCCCCTTGACCTAACACTACATGCCTTTGTAAAAAGTCCCTCTCCAGCTCTCTTGCAGGACCTTTATAAATACTGGAAGGTGCTCTAAGGCTTCCCCAGAGCCTTCTCTTCTGCAGACTGAACAACCCCAGCTCTATCAGCCTGTTGCCACAGGAGAGGTGAGAGATACTCCAACCCTCTGTGTATCTTCGTGGCCTCCTTTGGACTTGCTCCAGGCATGTCCACATGCTTCTTATGCTGGGGACCCCAGAACTGGACACAGTACTTGAAGTGGGATCTCACCAGAGCAGAGCAGAGGGACAGAATCCCCTGCCTTGCCCTGCTGCCCACTCTGCTTTGGATGCAGCCTGGGGTGTTTGGCTTTCTGGACTCCAAGCGCACATGTTGAGATTCTCATCAACCAGCACCTCCAAGTCTTTGTTCTTGGGGCTGCTCTCAATAATGCTAAACAACATCACAGGACCAGAATATGAGAATATGAAATACAATATAGAATTAAGAAACAGCAATGGGACCTTTACCTATGTTTGCCTTGCTGGAGCAAGGAAATACTTAAATTAGCACAAACTTCTTCCTTACAAAGAAGTCATTTCAACACTTTTGTAGTTACTGACATATGCCTGTAGATACAAGTGCCATACAAAGGAGACGTAACTTCCCCTTGTACCATCTGCAGGTCAAACACTGAGACCAGTGATATGCTTCCCACACAGAGCAGTAAATCAAACACCATCTTCTGTGTTTTTCCTCACAGCAGGCGCTCAGAGGCAATGCAGTGCCCCCCTGCTCCACCCTTGGCAGTGCACACGAGGTGTTCTGCAAAACTGAGGAACTGCAGGGATGATTCACTTATTTTAAAAGATCCATTTGGCCATGTTAAATGAGACATTGCTGGAAAGGCTCAAGGTTAAAACATGCATTCACAAAACTGGGAGAAGAATTTCATGACTCTTTAAAAGCCCACTTTGGATAGTAGATGCAGTTGCAACATAGTTGGAGCCATTACTTTCATTCAGAGAGATCCAAGTCTACTATTCTCTACAGCAGACAGATGGTAGGTTTCAGTATCTCCATGACTGAGTATCTCAGATTCAACTGAGAATATTTCAGACTCTCTGACTGTCTGAATTTTTGTGTATTATGAAGGAATATAACCCACTTGTTAAAAAAAATAAACCCCAAATCCACCCACTTTGTTACTACTCAAAAGTGTGACAGACTTCAAACAAAAAAACAAACAAACAAACAAACAAATCTTTGCATGAGACCAATAACAATAATTTAGTGAAGCCTCTGGTTGGCTCTCACTTTAGCTACACCACAACCAGAGATTGGTATGATTGTATCCCCCGCCCCACAGCATTTGTTTTCACAAAGGAGGAAGTCCAAAAGGAAAAGGAAAATTCCAGAATCCCCCTGAAATACCAGGCAGCAAAACAAAAGCATTTTATGAGGAGCTGATATCCAGCTTCCCTTTTAAAATCAAGCCCTAGCAGTGACACAGCTTTAGCATAAAACTAACTGAATATAGCATGAGAGGTGCCACAGCTCACTGAGGATCCCTGCCCAGACCTTCAGAGATCACACAGATCTTTGAGAGCCTGTGATCTCAGATCACACTTTACAGGGGCAGGATCCAACATCCATCTGAGTGGGAAAGTGAAGGACTGTACAGCTGCCACGCCAGTAAGACGTGGATAGGAGCATGCACCACACCAGACAGAGGGCTTCAGGCTCCTGTTCACCTATAAACCTGTATCTGATGTGGGAACAACCATTCAAGATAAAAGTAATTGTTAAGGGAAGATAGGTCACTTTCAAGTTCTTCAAAGATTTCTGCACATAGCTGCGAGTAAAATACAAATCTTAAAAGGGCAATCTGTTGGCAGCCCATTACCCAAATGTGTTTCAAAGATGGCTATGACAAAGCTCTCTGCCAACATTTCTGCAAAAAACTGCAAGCTGTTAGAATGAATGTTTTGGTTTTCTGAAAAATAGCATGCAAATTCTGTACAATAGCAACAAAGATAATACGTAGAGTTGTGCTTGAACACAGATAGTTTTCATTTAATTTGTGCCTCGACACCCAGGCCAAATTCTGTTCATAGCTATGCCAGACTGCTAAAGTATAAGGCAAATACTCTTAAACTGTTTAGATTTTATCAGTTTAATGAATGTCTCTACCAGAATCTAAACCACAGCTTCAAACATGTCCAAGTGTAGTGCTTCAAACCAGTCTCAAAGCTACCAGGTGTTCAGCAGGTTCATTCTTTGCTAGATGGGGGAAGAGATGTTACCTCAGAGTAGGATTCAAACCTGTATTTAGACTGGGATTGCTCAGCAGCAACCACTTAACTTTTTTTAAAAAAAATTAATTTCTAGTGATGTAAATACAGAAGAACAAAATTGTATGATGAAGTAAAACAACCCTGAGTGATAGCGTAAGTTCAAAATAAGCAATGGCTTCATCTCCAACAGAAACATTTTAACATTCATGCGTTACTCCTGTAGCAATCTCTTTTCAAGTTAGAACTTGTCTGAAACTGGAAAAACCTTACAACAGATAAAGAATAATTGGCTGGCTTAACTTTATAGCTCTCCTTATCTGGGCAGTTGCCCTGCACAATTAAATAAATAGACATTTGGATTATGCTCTTTCTTGATGTGGGATAGTGTCAGATAATGCCTATGACAGGCTTTTAGCTCCAGTGCAAGCTTACATAATTGCCATGGAGAATATAATGTCCTGTTACCAAGCCACGAGCTGTGTTTACCAGTGTTTTCCCTGCACTTGAAACTTCAAAGAGTCCTCGCAAGACTGGGGCCTAAATTAGCTACTACAAACAAAAGGGTTGGGAAAGGAAAGCCGGGTTTTATGGCCAGGGAAGCAGACAGGACAATGACTTCCTTTCACATGTATCTGCTGCCTCTCTTGTGCACACAGAGTTTCCAAGTGCAGCTTTCGAAGAGAGGCAAAATGAACGCTTCAGAGCACGGAAGATCCTGAGGAGGGATCCGAACTATGTTTACATGGGACAGCTAAAAAGTAACCCCCTCAAAGCTGACAGGCCCAGCATGGAGGTCCCCTGTTACCCTACAGCTTGGTCCTTATTCAATGCCCTCTCTTGGAAGAGGTCAGAGGACCAAGGGCCAAGCAGTTACACAGCCCATAACCTCTGCTTAGCTGAAGTTCTTAATTGGGATGGCTGCTGCTACCTGTGCAAGGTGAAATGGCACTGCCCAGACTGAGTTAAAGGGTTAAAGCCCATCTTCCTTCAGGGCAGTGGGAACTCTGCTCCTGACAGGAATGGGTGCAGCACTGGGATGTCAGTGCAGTTCACTATCAGTGGTAGTTTGGTCTTGCCCTCTTTGCAAGAAACATCTGCTCTCTGTCAGAGACATCTGCTCCATCCTGCACCCACACCTTAGCACTGGAGTTTATTCATGCAGAACTGCCCCCAATTCCCCCGGGACTTGTGTCTGGGTGAAGACAGAGCTAAACAAACTCACTACATATAATTCTACACTCTATCAAATAATCACCTCACTAATGAAATACTACTCTTGCCTTCAATAGCTGAAGGTATTTGCCTTCAGTGTGGTTGAGGCAACTTCTGGGCCCCGTTGTGTGCCAGCCTACTTTCTACAGACACCCTACAGAGCACAAAAAAGTTGCCCTCTCTGTTGATGACATCAACATCTCACCACTGTGTCAGCCCACAGTCAAGCTACAAAAATGAGTGAAATGGAATTTACGCTGACAAAATTGTGAATAAAATTTAGTCCATCTTCTAACTCTCCCTGCAAATTCTCCAACTCTTACACTAAGCACTGTGTCTTCCCATCTTTTTATTGTCTTCCAGATTTTGAAATGCCTTACTTAACTGAGGAAACAGATCACATTTGTCTCTAGTGCAGAGCACAATATATATTCATTCTATGGTTATGGGTCTTTATATCTCCTGATGCATTTACTTATTATTTTCCTGAAAAAGTTTTGAAATAAAACACTACTATATAACTAATTTAAGCAACATTGCCAGAGAACTTTTAAAAGCATAAACAGTTTTTCTCTGAAAAGCCTATCAGTCTTGTTTAATCATCTTCATTAGTTTCCAAGATGTTATCGACTAATTGTTTTAAAGTTTCTAACTCATTACTCCAACAGTAGCATAATCAGAAATACACTAAAGGTTCTTTTTTAGCATCTGTATTTATATTAAAAAAAAGGTTATGTCTACAAAATAAATTAGCCAAATTTTTTTTGAATCCACTTGAACGTAGCTCTTATTATTCAGGTTTTTTGGAGTTGAATGATCTTAGTGTTTGACATCTGAAACTTCTGTGGCTTTTTGTCTAAGCAAAGAAAACAGTGATAATGGACAACTTCCAGCTGCAAACCTTTTTTTTTTTCCTTTTTGTGACACTGTACATGTACAGGTTTTATTTTGATTAATGAAGACTAGTTTTTCCAAATTTCAACTCAGTGACGTTAAAGCAGACATTTCTTAATGTAATGAAAGCAGAAGCTCTAGCTTTACAGGACATTTTAACTTGTGTCACAAAGCTTTAAGCCCTAAAAAGCCTCAACCACCCACCCACACTCACTCACTTTTAACCCTTGAATTGCCATATGTAATAGAAATCCAGAAAGAAAACACTGCGTGCTGCAAAGAGGCTTAACACTGCAATCCCGTGGGATTGCTGGCTATTCTTACAGATTAGCAATTCGGGACAGCCACCGATCAAAGGATGCTTCCACTGACTTTATGGCATGCATGGAAAAGCTCTAGACTAAGCTAAAGCCAACAGGGTAAACACATTTCCATGGGCTATGTTTCAGTGCCACTGATATAATTTTCAAGTTTGTAAGAGGGCAGTAGTTTCCAAACTCTCGAAACTCTGATCCAAACTGTGAACTGCTACACTACCAAGGTATTTGTCTTCATGTACAGGGCAGTGAGTTGTATCTTTCTACAACAACTTAGGTTTATGTTATTTGGTGAAATGTAACTGCAGATGGAAGAAACGGATGACTTTCCTTCATCATCCTCTTTTGGCAGCTGCTGTTTTGATCTGATCACTGGCCCTGATTTGTTTCCTGCTCCAGCCGGCATTCAGCTCTGCTCTGTAATTCCAAGCAGATGAGCCAGGGAGTCCAACCCTGCAATTACACCTCCTCTCTTTACCCTCTAACTTTAAGTCTCCCATTTCAACTTTTACATCTCAGATCACAGAGTTTAAAGAACACCTCTGGCGTCCTGTCAGGTCTGGCTCAGCTAAACATGTTTCTACGCTCTCTGGATCTCATAGCTGAGCTGTGAGAAGAGTATAAAACCCCCTCCTGGGGATCAGAGCCTCCTACTCTTTCTTTCTCTAAGCAAAATATACCATCAGAAGCCCATGCTCTTTATTATTTATTAAATACCATAGTGTGTGCTTAGCACTTGTACAAACACAGAGAGAGACAATCCCTGCTTCACAAAATCAACCCCAGGAATAGCTTTGAAATCCTTAACCCCAGCTCACAGATCTCCCACTGAATCCATGTAGGTCACTTGCATTTTAACAGTTAAAAAATTCATCTTTTTACAACTAAGATGGGGTCCTAAGAAATGTAACTGATGGATGCTGGATGCTACAGAGGACTTCAGAATTGGGAACACTCTTCAAAATGATGCTGTAACAGAGTAGGCTAAGTCACACCCTCAGAAGGATATCGTACCCAGATTTTTCAAATCTGGCTGCCAAATGTTAGACATACCTAAGCAGCTCATTAAACTGCCTCCTTTTCAGAAGTTTCTCTTGAAGAACACTGGCTTTCTGGAAAGATGGGTTATCTGTTTAAGAACCTAAAAATTAATTTACAAGCTGAACTTTCAAGTTTATATACGCTGACTTTTCTCACTAAAATTTTGCCTATTGTACAGTTTCAGACAGATGTCAGTCCAGGCTTCAACTGAGAGGCTGTCAAAGCAGGACTGTGTGCAATAACACCCAGAATTTTTGTGCTCTGCAGCAAAACAATTTTAGTTGGGCACAAGATCCAGTGCTGGCACACTTTGCTACCGAAGGCTTCCCAGGTAACATCTCCACGCCAAAAAACTCTTCCCGATACGAGGAAGAACGCGGGCCCCGCAGGGTGTCTCGGCCAAACGCGCGGGAGTTCGGCAGCGCCAGCTCTTGCCGGAGGTGAGTAAAGAAACTTTGTGCGAGGTGCCCGGACCAACTGCTCCATCCAAGCAGTCGCAGGCTGCAACACAATCCGCCGACACGCACTTGGGAGCGGGGCGCTTTCGGCGTGGTTTTACCCACGCCGGCGGCTGCCGCTCCCACGCGTGCTGCGCAGCGGTGCCGCTAACACGGCGCTCAGGCAGAGCCAGCGGGGGCTGCCCGCTTCCCATCCTCTGCCCCGGGCAGGCGGCACCCAGCGCCCGCGGCCACGACGGGAGAGCGCACCCACCCGCGCCCCTCTGCCCCCGCCAGAGCGGCTCC
>WBNO01008598.1:51781-73183 GCA_013400575.1 Peucedramus taeniatus | reverse complement strand
GGGACGGAGCGGACACCGCGCTGTGCGGGCACCGGGCATCTCGGGGCTTTGCCGTCGGGCGGCGGCCGGGATGTGCACGTGGCGGGCCGGGGATCGCGTGGGAGAGCGCGCGCGGCTGCCCCGTCCTCCCGCGGCTGCGGGCAGGGAGGTGCCGGCTGGGCTGCGGCTCCCGGGGCCGGAATCTCTCTTCCCTGGGGGTGCGGAGCGGGGCTTTGTCGTCGCGACCGTAAGCTGACGAGAAAGAAAGTTGGTGTGCGTCCTCTCTTCGAAAGGAAACCTCTGTGTGGTTGCTGCTTTCCATGTAAACCCGGCATTTTATAAGCTAAAAATGCGTGTCAAGGATGCCTTTGGTGCTCCGCTCTCCTGCACGCATTCCCTCATGTCTCTTGTTGATTAGTTTTGCTTTTTTCTCTAGTCTTAGGTCCTCGTCATGCAAGCACGCATGGACTTAATGTACCTGTGGGTGACTCGTGCCTGAGTTTAATCACGGGACTTTTCATTTGTGATGTCCTCTGGATAGGGATGTCGTGTTTTCCAGTTTGTGTTTGGTCTTGTGGGCTAGGGCCTCATGGCAAAGAATGTATAACAAATTGGAGGAAATATTGAGAAAATCAATATAACTATGTTTTGAACAGCTTAACTGAGCCAAAGTGTTTACATGCTGCATGCTCAGAGAGAAATCCAAACAGTGTTGATTCCTTCCGAGTCCCTTGAGAGGAAGAATAAACTTAATCTTCCTCACTTATATAGGGAGGAAACTGAGACAGAAGCAAGTAAGCGATGAGTCAGAGTCAGTGCTCCGGTGCCTTGGATTCCCAGGGTTACGCTTGCGCCTTCACACAAATGTCTTTCCAGCCGGAAAGGGTGGTTTCCGGAGCACTTGGTGGTGGTCTGTACAATCCTGTAAGTGATCAGATAGCCTCTCAATGACCTGGATAGACATGGACAGAGAAAAGCAGCATCCTTCAAGAAACAGGTGTCTATGAACATGATCAAGTAACGCTGGGTAAGGCTGTAAAAATGCCTTTACCCCACGTTGGTTGCTCATCGTCTTCTCCTGTGGTTGCGACAGAGGTGTTTGTCAGGGGAGCATGTGAAGGGAGGTGATTCATGCTGTAGACGCAGTGCACTGGGAAAAAGTCTTGTGTATCCAGGTCAAAATTCTGATTTTGCCACTTATAACAATCCTACAATAGCAGAGACACCCAAGTAATTTTTCTTTGTCTGCAGGTTCAGTAAGTGAGTTGGATACAGTGAGCAAGGAAAACAACAATATCCACTCAAAATACACTACAAACATCTGCATTTCCGAATCTTGAGGACTTGTGATGTATTTCACATCTGTGTCTGCTGGTTGCCTCCCCTAAGAGGTCCCTGTTGGGGTTATCAGTAGCATAATGCTGGGTGTACCAATGGATGTTAGAAGGAGAAGGGAAAGGTGATGTGTGTGGGAAAGTGGATTGCTGGTTGAGCAGGTTAGTACTAAGGGATCCTGACTGGTGGAAGAAGCCAACCTGAAGAGTCTCATGTGTTTGGCACACACATGGGTAATATGGCACGTAGGGAGTCTCCTAAT
The DNA here is from genome assembly GCA_013400575.1 of Peucedramus taeniatus. Classification (NCBI taxonomy): domain Eukaryota; kingdom Metazoa; phylum Chordata; class Aves; order Passeriformes; family Fringillidae; genus Peucedramus; species Peucedramus taeniatus. The sequence continues at coordinate 71,607 of WBNO01008598.1, read as the reverse complement.
TTAACTTCTGCTATTTACATGAATATAAAAGGCAGGCCAGTGTCACTGTGAGCAGTAATGAAGGATTAGGAGTTTTGAATGTAATTGCATAAAAGCAGCAACATCCAAAAGGAGAGGCTTCTTATAGGCACAACCTGTTTTACCATCCCCAGATCAAGCAACATAATAATTTGCAAAAAGATGAGGCTGAGAATTGCCTGCAAAAAAATTATTTCTCACAAAAGGCAGTTCTCCCAGAAGGTCATGGTTTCTCCCCTGGGAAATGACAGCCCCCTATGGCAGCAAACAGCTTTTCATTAGAGGAAAGGGTAATGCCTTCACTGCTCCACTGGACAACTTTGTAAATTAGGCTCTGCTTGTGATTTACTATCAGTGCAGCTTTAGATGTGGTAATGAAATAAAATTAAATCAATACCCAGTGGGTTCAGATATGGGAGAACTTGCAAAAAACGGGTCAAACTACACTTTGTTTTTTCTTGTCTTTTTTTTTCCCTTATTTTTTTGTCATTTTAAGGCTATGTGTTTTATCAGCCTGATGCATGTTATTTTTCTTTAAATATGCCCAGTCCTACTTGTTTCATTGCTATGTCCCTCTTCAAAATGTGCTGTAATGGGAAGCAGCGACAAATAACAGCTCCCTGCACTTTGATCTAGGCAGCGTGTCACATCAGTACTCATTAAAAATGGCATTAACCAATCCAACCATGACTTTCTGAACTGGAGTTCCTGGGGTGTATACTTAATTTAGGTATAGTGTAATATCATTCACAAAGGCATCTCTCATGCATATTCTCAAAAATACCATAGAGGTCAAAGCATTTCAAAAAGGAAGTCGTCAGCAGACGTTTGCCCAGAAAGGAGCTGTTCTGTATCAAAAAAGCCAAACCCCAAACCTGATGGGAAATGTACTTTGTGGCTGAGGCCCTCTGCAAAAAGTATTAAAATAGGAGGAAAACTAACTTGTTGGACTTGTTGTGTGACACTTCAAAGATCTAGGCATATCAGCATAGCACTTGTCTAGGTAAAGTGCCGACTGGTTGGCTGGCTGCCAATGCCAATCTGGTGGTGAAAGATACTTAAAAAAGGGAGAGGATGGGAAAGAATGGAAGTTGTGAGTGTGTGGGACACTTTATGCTATGGAGAAGAATAGATGGGGCAACACAGCTAGGATTTACTAATGGCTATATTATGTTTTTAAAAAGAAGGGACGTAAAGATTTATTGAAAAGGAGTGGAGTGACTAATTTGCAAAGAATCAAGCGTCTGTCAGATTTCTGTGAATTGCCCATGGCAAATTAATCAAAATAAGTAGAAGTTTTTTTTACACATCCAGCTTGAGTTAGAAGCCACAAGATGAGCCTGGAGACTGTTTGATACAGAGAAATATTCACTCTGTGGCTTCTTATTTTGGCTTCAGCTGCTTGAGGAAGAAGTTAATCTGTTTAACAATGTAAAATAAATGGTAATTGGTTTATTTCTTCTTTCAATCTGAACTGAAAATACCATAGCTTATGGGGTATAGCAGAAGTGGGGTTTATCCATTACTTCCTCTATTGGTTTTAAATATTTAGAATAAGGTGTTTAAGCTGCTGATTTTTTTTTCTTATTCTTTGTTAAAAGAGTAATTGAAAAAACCTCTGGCAATATTTCCTAAATGTTTTGCTCCCAAGTTGTACAGACTAACTTGACCTTCCCCTACCAGAGATCTGATCTTCAGTGCAGCTACTGAAGACAGTGGAATTTTATGGCTGTTTTAAGGGATTCTGAATCTGGGTTTAGTTTTGTCAAACATGTACCTGTGGTAAGGCTGTCCTGGAAACTGAGGCTCTGAGGTGGAGCAGATTGCTCTGTCCTTTATTGTTTTTCCTTGTTTAGGTAGATAACTAGTCTCATAAGTGTGTTTTGGAAACAAATTTATTTTAGTAATCTAAGACATAATGCACATGTTGAAGTCCTCTTACCTGGAAACAAGCATAGAAAGTATAGACCAAGCATAGTAAAATGAAGTTATTGTGGCCATTGTCAATAGGCTCTTTTTTCTCTCCTTTTTTTCAGGTACACAAAGAGATGTGCATGCACAGAGCCCATCTGCTAGACTAGACTTGATGGTTTCACAAAAATGAGGTTTATTTGAATAAGGGCTTTTTTTTTTTAGTTTTTCTAGAATGGTTTAAGAAGTAGATGGAAATAAAGGTATAAAATGATGTAAGAGTAGACCCTGCAGAGCTTGGGCCATCCCAGACAGAAAACATCAAAGAAAGTTGTAGAGAGCTCAAACATAGCCAGTGGCTTTTCATAAAATAAGCTCTCTCCTTCTTGTTTCCCCACTCACTTCTGGCATTTAAAATGTGATTTTGATTTGACTATTCAAAGAGGAACTTCTCTGAGTAGAATTACTTTACTGCAACCACGAATTTCATGGTGCTGTTGCTGCAACCAAAGCTTGAGAGCCAGGTCCAGCTCCCAGTGAGCTTGGCTGGAGTCTTACCATTGACCAGAGCAAGGGATGGATCAGGCCTTGGGTGTGGCTGTTGGAAATGCCAGCTAGAACAGCCAGTGCTCGTATGTTGGTGACATTCATCTGGAAGCACAGCAAACAGGGGCAAAAGGTATTTCTTCACCCAGCATAAGGGCAGCCATCCTAACTCTCTGCAGCAGTGCCATCCATTTATGGCACTCAAATACCATGAAAATGGGTGTGGTAAAAATGTCTTCATAAATGTTGTTTAAACCTCCTGTTGTTTGCACAGTGGCTTAATGATATTGTGACTTAAGGAAAAGAAAACCACCTCAAACAGCTAAACCAGCAGATTAAAAATCTGTTGCAATCTGGACAAAAAATGCCCTTCTTGTATCTTCTTGCTCTGAAGAGCCATGCAATGGTCAGAGAAATAATGATTTTGATTGCTGAAGACAAAGGAAAACTTTTGGAAAAAATTAAATGCATGTAGAGTGTTGTTCATTATTGCTTATATTTTGTCAGACTGAAATTGAACTTTGATTAATTTCTTAGAGAAAATGGAAGCTCTGGCAATTATGTATAAACTATCTAGAGAAGCAGATTTAATTTCCAAACTGAAAAATGGAGTAATGGAACTGACAAGCTTGTGTTTAAAAGTCTCAAGTAGCATCTAGTGCACCTGGGAGCTACTTTTTTGGTTTTTATTCTTCTTGTAGCCATTTTGGGGCCAAACCTGCTTCTCAGGTTAATAACATCCTTTGGGAAATGAGATTTTCATCCCTTACAGAACACTGCCCATGTCTTCATTTCACTTGGCAAACTTTTGCAGCAGGGGATGGACAAAGAGTAGGAAACTGAACCTGTTCCAGGCAGCCCTGTTAAAAATAGGGCTGTTCCCTAATGAGGGGAAGAGGAAGCCCTCCTGCCCTTCTGACCACATCTGAGCCAAGTGGCCAGCTGGACTGGGTAGAACTTGAGTGTTGCCTTGAGGGAGCAGGTGGGAAATTTTCTTTCATGGTTTTGTTCAGTGTTTGTGTTTGATGATGGGTCTCTCACAATGTACCTTAGATACACAAATGGCCAAACAGAAATTGAAAGTATGACCCTGTTTTACAGTGCCCTGGGTTTTTGTAACAGCCCTTTGGTCAAGACTGCCTTGTATCCAGTCTCATTCTTGTGCTAAGGTTGGTTATTTCTCAGTGTGATGTTACGGCAGCCACTTTCAATCTTGATCTTGCATGGCAGGTCTGACAGTCCTGGTGTTCTGCAGATATCTCAAACATACCATGCTGCAGGCAGTTTTTCTTTGTTCATTACAAAGCTGACTTTTGTTCAAAGCATTCACTGAATTTTAGACTCAGGCTCTCAAAACCACTCATATGTTCAAGCACAAGTGCATTTTATCAAAGCTCCTTCCCAAAGGGGGCTAACCAACACTTTCAGCAATGACATACTGAAGATGTCAGCATGGCCACCAAGGGCGCAGTTGACTCCAAAGAAATGTAGAAGCATTTGTTTTCCCAAGTAGTTTGCAAGTAAGGAGGAGGAAACTAAGTAAGCAACAAGAAGTCTTGGAGAGTTATGATTTCTAGTCTTTGCAGCTGATGTAGAACAGAGGCCTGGGGCAAGCCTCTGCTCTGGTTTGATGTGCAAAGCAGTGCAAGCCACTTGGTTTCTCAGGGCCTCAGTTTCCCTAACAGTGGGAAAAAGTAACTAATCTCTGAATAATGTCCTGAACTAAAAGGAATGTTTGTACAGTAAGAACTGTAACTTAAGGTGAAAGCTCGCATGCAGATAGAAGGACATTAATATGGCTTTCAATAAGAAATATCACAGAATGGTTGAGGTTGAAAAGGAGCTCTACTGTTCATCTGGTCCAGCTTCTCTGCTCAAGCAGGGACACCCAGAGCCAGTTGCCCAAGACCATGTCCACATGGCTTTTGAATATGTCCAAGGTGGGAGACTCCATAACTTATACAGCCCAAAGTGTATATACATTGTCTCAGGGTATTCTCAATCAACTGCAGTAAGTTTTGAATTCCTTCCGTCATTTCCATCTGCTTACCAATGTAAAATGTGTGTTATATACATATATTTGTATGGATGATGTATGTACATATACAGTATGTATATATGAATAAAATATTTCTATTTTCTATATGCATAAAGTCTTTGAAACATCTGGATAGAGCATTATCCATGCATGTGTGCTTAAGTCCATATGCAGCCAGCTTGCTGACTGCCTGAATTAAACTGCAGCCTTCCCAGACAATTCTGTCTGCAGCTCTAAGGTGTTCTGTAGGTTACCTAAAAGCTGCCAGGTTCTGTAGAAAAACTCTTTATCTGCTAAGAAAATGTTACCAGCATCTCTTGAAGAGAAGCTCCAAGTTTCTCAGACCAGTGGCTAAATTACAGGTTTGGTAATAAAAGGAGAAGAGAAGAAGGAAAGGAAAGGCACCAACCAGATGAATTCTAGCTGATTTCTTTCCTCTCCTGTGTCTGTGCTTGGTACAAGAAGTAGAAATATAACAGCCAGGGTTTTGTAAGACAGGTCTGTGTTTTCTGTGGCTGATGCTATTTAGGGTCTAGAAGTTAGTGAGTGAGTAACTCCTCAGAGCAGCAGAGGGCTGTTCTGTCCCCTTTTGTGTCTTTGCCTCTCACAGGCAACTGTGCCAAGCAGTTGCATGGTCTCTGTGTCCAGAGGATCACAGAATCACAGAATCAATTAGGTTGGAAAAGACCACTGAGATCATCGAGTCCAACTTTTGACCCATCACTACCTTGTCAATTAGACCATGGCTCTGAATGCCATGTCCAGTTGTTCCTTGAATACTTCCAGGCATGATGACTCCGCCACCCCTGATTCCAACACTTAACAACGTTCTTCATTGGGAAGGTCTTCCTGATGTCCGACCTGAAGCTTCCCTGGTGCAGGATGAGGCTGTGTGTGTCCTCTCATCCTCTTCCTGGTTGCCTGGGAGAAGAGGCTGATCCCCACCTGGCTACATCCTCCTTTCAGATAACTGTAGAGAGAGATGTGGTCTTCCCTGAGCCTTGTCTTCTCCTGCCTCAAGAACCCCAGCTCTCTCAGCCACTTCTTGTGGGACTTGCTCTCCAGACCCTTCACCATCTTTGGATGTGCACCAGCACATCAATGTATTTCTTGTATTGAAGGGTCTGGAATCAGGCACAGGACTTGAGGTGTGGCCTCACCAGTGCCGAGTACAGGGGGAAAATCACTGTCATACCTCCTCCCTCCTCTCCTGGTTTTTATGTTTGGACAAAGTTGCAATTATCTTGTGGCAAACAGCACACAGAGGTACTTTTTCTTCCCATAATGGAAGGAATAACAGCAGGACAGAAGCCCTTTATCTCTACCCCATCCACTGTTTGTGGTCTTGGGAGCTCTAGCACCCCTTTCCCAGCCCTCCTTTCAGGCCCTTCCCTTTGTGCTGCTTCCTGGCTTGGCACCAGCAAGGATCATGGACCTGTGGAGAGTTATGAAACACACCTGGCAAAAGGGACATACTCACACCTGCATTGCCTTGTGTGGTATGGGGCTGCACGTGTGGGATGCTTCAGGAGGGAAACAGAGAGCAAAGATGTGGACCATGGAGTAGGTAGCCAAGGTGTGCTGACTCTTGCAGTGCTGTTTCTCTGCCAGACACATGTGTGCACAAATAAACACCCCATGTGCAGGTGACCTGTGGAACTGTTTTTCCCATTGGAATAATTGCAGCTACTCCAATTATAACCACACTTGTGTGCGACTTACTCCTGGCAGATAATTCAGTGATTGTAAAGCTATCAAGTTACTAAAAATATCCCCTTCAGCCCACTCTTTAATTACTGAAACTGTTTCCCATCACATTACAGGAAGAAAAAATACATTTGTTAGTAATTGTCAGAGTTCTCTGCTCATCATGCAAGTGTGGTAGACTCCCTGAGATATTTTTAAAGGAGAATTTTACAGAGGTTGCCTCCATTGTGAATCAAGGGGCAGACAGCTGCTGCTGGTGCTGGTGCTGCTGCTGCTTTCACTTTGGTCTCTCCCAAATCTGGAGGAAGCTGATGTGGTCAAAGTGAGCAGCCAATTGATGAGTCTGCATTGATGCATGTCCTGGGAGTAGAATTTTCTTCTGAGCATTGTTGTGTGTGACATGGGAGCAAGCTGCCTGTGATGAATGGAACTGTTTGGAAGGAAGAGGAAGGGGTGAATTCATATCCATATATGTCTTGTGGATTTTCATTCTTCCATAGGGTGCACAGAGAGCCAGTAGCAGTGAATGGGAGCTGACATTTCACTTAAAAAGTGTAAAAATGTCTTGCTCTAGCTACTGCCTATTTTTGTAATTGTATATTATGAATACAGACAGTAATGTGGCCACTGGTTTGTGGCAATGCCACGGGGTCCACATTCCTATGGGCTAACACCTCCAAGGAATGTGGGAGGAGAGGGAGAGGAGTACAAATTGATGGATGTAAAGGGCCCTCTGCAACGTGCTCCACTACTCTCAGGCTCTCTCTCACTTGAACATTAAGACTGGGAAACCAAGAACTCGAAAGAAGTGAATTTGATTGTTTACATGATTTGATTACTTTCATGGTTGGCCATTACCAAACTGTTGTTACTCATTTATTAGTGTCTGACATGAGTCTGTAGCTGTTTATGAACCTCCCAAGCCTTATTTGACATGCTTATGCTTGGTTTTGGGCATGTTAACAGAATAGAAGCTTGCTCTGAAGAGCTGTGCATTCCTTATTCACTGGCGAAATGCCCTAGATGTAAGCACTGGGAATGGTTCCTAGTGTGATATCCTAGGAACAAAGAGATGCAAGGCAGTCCTTACACAAAGGATGGCAATTAGCCTACATTTTGCCAACACAGATGACCCGCTGTGCTCCCTTCCAACCATACCCATTCTGTGATTCCGTGATTCTTTGAGAATGACAATATTTACTCTTTTACTTGTTATTTTTTCAATTTCTCAGCAAAACTCTATCACCAAGTACCAGTTTGTTCCAGGTTTTGTCCAAGTTTATACAGTTCAGAAGTTTTCTACTGCAGTCAGTGGGAGTTTCGCCTCTGATTTCAACAGAAGTGGGGTAGGTTGTAGGGCTAGTGACAAACTCTTTATAGTTAAGTCTGAAAGCAAGTGCAAACAACTAGAAGAAATCTCTTAATAATTTGCATGTTGAAACTTACATTGCATAAATGTGCCATTAATATCATTAATATCTTCCTGGAGATAAGATGCAATGAACTTCTTTGAAGACGAATTGCTCAACTCACCCTTGGCATGACTTCAGTGGGATCTCACCCACTTCTGACAGTGATTGATTTCGTCTGGAGCACTTTCCTCTGGGAGTCCAAGATGTCTATCTTTTCAAATCCACACAACCTAACATCAGAGAACTCAGAAGCAGGACTCTCAAGTTTGAGTACTAGCTCAGCCATGAACTAGCATTATGCCGGTTATCTCATTTAATTTCTGTGGGCCTTGCCTTAATCATAAATCTCATAGGCATACTTATTTCTTGCAAAATTTATCAGAATCTCACTTTGAAAGGTGTACTCATGAAAAATTTAAATATCCACAAATTAAATGCTTCTAAAATAATTTGCAAGCAGAGAAGGAGATTCATTCTCACAAAAAGGAAAGGAGGAGATGTTCCCTGAGGCTGTTGTATAAACTTTTGGTCGTGCCTAATATGGTAGAATAGCAAAGAAATATTCTTGGTGTGTTTGTTTGCAGCAGAAAGGAGGCTCTGTCCTCAGCTTTCTCTGTTGTTGTACTGGTGCTTGTGTATGTATATGAAAGTTAAAAGCATTACTTCTGTAGCAGGAAAAGTGGCAATGGTCCAGGCTTGAGCATGAGTTGTGATGGGCTGCATTTAAAATTTGTCACATTTGACACGGAATGAAAAATTCTCTATGCAAATGTTAGTTTTAGAAAACAATGCCAGCGTTGTAATCCTTTATATTAAGTGAACAACTGGGTTTCTTTAACCCACTTTTATGCCTCCTTGATGCTGACTCAGATCTGTTTTGGGTCTGAAGTGGCTTTAAGTGTTCATTTTCAAAGTCCAAAGTTTTAATGTTTTGGAGGCTTTGCATCTTGCCTCCAAGAAGGTATGAATGAGAGTGGGAATGGGCACATTTCCATAGTCTAAGTGTCAGGCGAATTTGCCTGCATTGCAGCAGTGCAACATGGACTTCAGGAGTGGAGTCCTTTGCTTCTGCACCTCCTCTATTTTCATACCTTGAATTTATGTTGTAGGTACTCAAGCTTCTTTTTCTCTCTGTGATGGTAACACCAAGGGATCCCTGGTCTAACCTGACCTCTTGCTTAACAGAAGGGCTTTATTTAATAGTGCAGTCACATGCTGCTGAAGTTGAAAGAGCCATTACTTGTCTAAACAGTCTCAGACATTTGGACACAGAAAAACAATTCAAAACATCCACAGGCAAAAAAATATTTTATTATAACGATAGAGGGAGTGGCACCTCAGAGATATGGTGGCATTTAACAGTTAGAGAGATCTGTTAACAAGAGAAGTTTTATAAGCTGTTTGTAAAGAAATATTCAGCTGGTGAAGGACATTTAATAAATTGCTGCAGCTGAAGAAACACTAGGTAGAATGGGGTACAGTTTATCATACAAACTATACTATATTCTGTTATTATTTCTCTGCTGCATGTGAATATTAGTGTTAAAATACTTAAGGTGTATCTTAAGGTCTACTTATGTATATATACATATATATATATATATATATACATACAAACACACACACACATATATATATATATATGTATCTATGCCAAATCCTTTTATGTCTGAACTGTAGATTGTGTCACAAGATTAAACAGCTTGGTTTTGTAAAACTAAAATAAAACATCTGTTTGGAAAGGCCCTGGCATTGTAAGAAATTTTTTGCAGGCTGGATCTGCATTCAATGAACATTAACCCATATAAGTTTTTAGAATTATTTCAACTCAAATAATCTTATCACATACATTCAGAAACCGAAGCTAAAGGAGCTGTTGAACTCAAGCAAAGGCTTCTCCTGAATTGCATTGTTAAGTTTGTGTAGCTTTCTTTATGGTAGCCTGTTGTTTTCACTGGCTTCTAATTTTCTGAGCTGCTTTAGTCAGCTCCCTACTTTAAGGTGAAATGCATTTTTCAATTATTTAAGCAAGAAATTATTAGTTTTTCACCATGTCTGTGAAATGCAAGAGAAAAATTTTGTCTTACTTACCACAAAATCCTGCCTGTGAACCTAATGAGGAGGCCAGGAGATAAAACAGGGGACCTGAGGATCATAGCTCTTCTTATACATCCAAGCATCTTTGAGAAAAATTTATTAAGCATACAGAAAAAATTCCTCCACCTTGAGGAATTAAAATTAGTGAACATTTAAAAAATAATCTATATTCTTTATCTCAGGTCTTACAATCAGGTCTTGGTACCCAGCTTTCTGGGGATGTTCAGCAATGTTTTGTCTACAAGACATCCTTGCTTCTCAGACTGAAATGATTCCAGATTCTGTTCAGTTCTGTTTCCTGGTGAGCATAGGATATATTTACCCATCTGGGACAATCCCTTTATGATCTACCAGGGAAAAACACATTGTAATTGCCATACTTTCTTACTGCTGTTGATACAGATTGGCTGCCTGATGTATGCTCAGCAGCAATGGAACAGCACAGTGGGTGGAGGCCTGCTTCTCCTCTGGAAATCAGATCACTTCATCTTGCACCATAATTTCTCTGTCCTTTCTGTATTCCCCTCAGATAAGATAGCTCAGATTTGAATGCATGCTCTGGGAGCAGGGCAAGGACAAAGAAAACTGTTGTCTTTTCATCAACATACCACAATCTGTGTCAGAGCAAAGAAATGCGGGCTCTGGAAAGTTTTTTTACTTTATCTGCCTGAGTAGAAATGAAAGCAGAAAAATAGCAAATTGCAGTTGTGAAAAATGTCACAGTTTTCCAGCTATAATTGTCCCTCAGTAACATGCAAAAACTGGGAAGCATGAGTGATCCAGTTGTGTGGGTGTTTCAGCGTGGAGCAGGCTGGGTGTCAATGCTGTGTGCACTTCCCTTTTGCAAATAGGCTCAGTGAGGTGGAGGGGCTCTTGCAGCCATTCCCACTTTGTATGACTCCTTTTGCATGGTTTGTTGCACTCTACCTTGGGGCCTTTGAAAAATATAATAATTTATAAGCACCTCTGAGCTCTTAGTGGTCTGTGATTCTAGGAGTAAGGTTGTTCAGTCTTCCATGCAAGGCTGTGGATGCAATTATGTTGCACCAGGTCCTGGACATTTTAGATGTATAGATATAGAGGAAACAAACAAAATATAGAAATGTTTAGAAGACAGAGGTCTAAATGTATACCATATTGGTCTACACATGCAGGTGGGGGTCCTTTACCGTTGTTATCCAAATAATTGCACTAGGCTTCCAATGCTTGCCCTCCTATCCCTGTTCTCGTGTTCCCTCAACCACACAGACTAAACAATCAAAGCACATAACTGCTGATTTTCAGTTTTAGGCCCCCTTCTTTCCCATATGCTTTGTGTTTTGGTTAGGCAATGGGCTAGGACTTTAGAGGCTGCTTATTAGTATCCATGTAGATGCAATTTCACTGTCTTTTATTCCAGTCATGCTTTTATTTGAAATTTTAAAATAGTGTTGCAATGCTAAAAAGAAACAAAGAAAAAGAATTTAACACGTGATCCCTTTCAGAAAAGAAAAATTATTCTATGAAATGGTGGACCACTGTGCAAAATAAATCAGGCTATTAAAGAATAAGAACTGAAAAATAGAACCAATGAATAACAAGTATCATTGTCCAACAAATACTAATCTACAGACTAGGCACCACAGAGAAAGTTTAGGTTCCATTCTTGCATGTTCTTATGTTCCTGAATAATCTAATATTTATGGGAATTGTCTATACCTGTGTCTGGAAGATGTGGTTCTGTATGAACAACTCTGCTACTTGGAATAAAATGATTTATCCATTTCACTGTTAGAGCTGTAGGTAAGTGGCACTAAAGCACTGAATTAAATTCAATCAGATTAAAATGTTCTCATAATAACCTTAAGGAGTAGGTAAGCCTTATCATGTACATTCAGGAAAAGATGAGGCATACCATAAATTTTCATGCACGTACTCTGTAGGCCAGGCAGCTAAATTAATTTTGAGTGAGGTCTGTTGCCTGTAAGTGTATTGGATCCAACGGTGGGGCACACGTGCTTTTAATGTGGAATGAAGCAAGATCCCATATCCACATACTTTTTTTCTGATGAAATCTCATCTTATGCATTTGTAAACATTGCTATTTCTCTCCTGGAAGCTCCTAACATTGTGCATAATTTCATCAATTTCTCTCATAACCATTTCTGACACAGCATGTACTTGGGCACGCAGCACACGCACACGTAGCGCTTGGCGAGGCCAGCAGCAGCCGTGCTCTCACGAAAGGATGGATTTGCTTTTGCTAATAGGGACTCTGGGCTATGGAGTGGCCAGCATATGTGGAAGGGGTAGAGTTGTGCCTCTTGGTAGGATACAGGCTGTCCCCTCAGGGCATCCTCCTGAGGCTGCCTGTTCCTCCTCTGTGGCACCTCCGGGACCAGGACTACCCTGCCCTCCTGGTGGGAGCTGGGAAGGTCGATCCAGCCTTCCTGGAAATGGGGTCTGTAACTTAACAAACAGGTCCTGAGAGAACTGAGCTGGATTTTCTGGTTTTGGATGCTTATTCCCATCTGGGAGAGCTGTTGCTTTTTCTGGCCAGCACAAGATGCTCTCTGGTTACTTGGTGATCCTGACCAGGGAACGATCTGCCCAAAAATAAGCACTCCTCAGCCCAGCCACTTTTTATCATGAAGAGATCATGCCCATGCCAGAGTAGTGGTAGGAAGGACTGGCCAGGGATTAGGTGGTATCCAAAGGGACATACTCCTTGGGAAGAAAGAAGAGGGCTGCTGAGCACCATGAGTCCTGGAGTGCAGGGAGTTTCAGCTGAAATGGGCTTACAGTGCATCGTGTCAGTTACATTTTGAACAATTTTTTTGTTTGGCACCTTTGTTGTCTCGTTGATTTTCCAGATTTGAGTACAGAAAGGTAAAAATATTGATGGTATTTTAAATGTTTTTTTAATTACCTTTTTCTTTCAGTGCAAAGAAAAACATAAATAAAGATAACGAAGAATATCAGGATTTTTCTTCTGCTTTTGAAGTAGCAAATGTCAAAGCTTTTAAAAAGCAATAAAAAAAGGAATCGAGATTGTTTAAAAAGCACAAACATCAAAACTCTATGTTTACAAAAATCACATTTTTTTGATAGAAGAAAACCCTATTTAATTGAAAAAATGCCTGCCATCATGTTGACTGAATTATACAATGCTTTGGTGACAGTTGCAGAAATGAAACACATAAAATTTAGTTCTTCATGTCAAGCAGGTCATGTTGTCCCATACTTTTCAAAGCAGAGCTAAATTTTAGTGCAGGATGTCTCACTAGCATGAAAGGCCTATTTTGAGAGCCTTCTGAAAAGCTGACATTTGGAATGAGTCCAGTATAAGTGTTACTGACCCTTTTAAGACTGAATATTTATTAAGTAAACCCAGAGGATTTTTAGCTTGACCCTGTCAAATTTAGTACCAAGATTTTTGTTGGATGTTCTGTTGTTGCTGTGTTGGTGTTTTTGCTTTCAGTGTGTATAAATAAATTTAAAAGTATCTGTTTTGAACAAATGGTGGACTGTTTTCCTGTAAGTAGACAAGACAAAATTTTCACAAGCCCTGAATGTTTAATAACAGTTGGACAAGCTTGAAAATACCATACTTCATCTTGACAATCAAGTATATTTACCTGTTTCCTCCATAATATCTCAAGCTTTCTCTGAAATGAATTTTTTAAATGGCTTTTCTTTACCTTGGGGGACAAGATAATCCAATGTAGCTATTGAAATATCATATAGGCATTTATAATGTGTATCAGTAAAGCAGGATTATTTTATGAGGCTTTTTGTTTGTTTGTTTTCTTGTTTCAGTTTTCTGTGGTTTTTTTTTTGTTTTGTTTTGTTTTGTTTTTGAAGTTGAAATATTTTGCTTTGCTTTAAATTTACAGATTGGGCTAAGACCAGCCTATCCCTTGGTCATTCTTCTCTGACAAGTCATGCTGGTTAAGTGCCCAAAGCGTGGGGCATCAGGTGCTCTGTGGATTAATTTATTAATTTTCTTTACACCTTCTGTACTTTGTAGTGTAAATGCCAAAGTCTGTTTGTCATGCAACTTGTGCAGTTCTCCTTGACATCAGTACAGTTGTGTTTTCTTATCAGTTGCTGGGGTATTCCTCAGGTGACTCCAGAGAAGATTTGTCTCCTGAAATGTCCTCTTCTGTGGCAATGAGGAAGGACTGAAATTTTGCAAGCAGGGTGTTGAAAGCAAGCTGTTCTCATGAGAATAGGGTTGGCAGGTAACTTGGATCTGAGATGGTTTAGATGCTAACAAAAAACTGTCACTAGAAGCGGTTTTCATCATCAGAGATCGAAAATAGGAGCGTAGGAATGGCAGTGCTGGTCAGACTGGACACCCATCTAACCTAGGGTCCTCTCTGGTGTTGGTGGGCCACGGATGGCCAGGTAAAATAAGAACAAGGCTTAGTGAGCAGTACTTGCCTGGTGTACTCTCCTGCCAGCCAGGATTTTGGGGCTCAATCTCCCCTGTGCTGGAAGTTGCATCTGTAAAATGCAGCAGTCCCCTGCAAACCTTTGTTCTGCGAATTTATCTGGCTGTTTTCTGAAACTACTGGTGTCCACAGCATCCTGAGGCAAAGTGCTCCAGAGTTTAATAACACATTGTGTGAAGAGCTTCTGCCTTTCCTTTGTTTTCCACCTGCTATCACCTCTGTTCACGCTGTGCCCTGGTTCCTGCCCTGAGGGTACAGTGCTCCCATTGTGCCCAGTTTGCTCCCACGTGTGTGATTTATGGACCTCTGTCCTACCCCCACTCCGTCATTTCATTTCCAGTCTATTCTCTTTAGTGATTCCTGGTGGGGAAGCTGATCCACACCTTTGATCATCCTTGTGACCTCTTCCTGAACCTTCTGCAGCTCAAATATATCCTTTTTGGCATCAGAGGAACAAAACTGCACAGGGTATTCAAGGTGCAGTCACATGAGAAATAATGCAGTGGCATAATAACAACTTTCAGTCTTTTCTTTAAAAACCCCACTGTTTTATTTTCCTTATGGATGGCTTCTTGCTACAAAACCTGTATTTATGTGACAATATCCACATAAAGGATTGTACTCTAGAGGGATAATTGTCTCAGAGACCATAATTTTATATCAGTCTGGAGAGCTAAACTAGACCAGCCTGGCTCAAGCATAGCAATAAAAAAAATAATAAAAAAGGTTTCTTTCAAGATGGACAGGATGATTTTTTTAAAATCCAGAATGAAAATAAACTCTTCTATGAAATTCACCAAAATTTTCCTGACACATTTTTTTCAAAAGGTTTTATTTGAAAGTTTTCTTTATTTGTCTTTCTTTGTAAAGAAATATTATAGTGGTTTAGAGATGATTCAGAAAGTTTCAGGCCAGGAACCTTTCATTCAAGCCTTGCAAAAGGATTTGAACAATTGAAATTAAATTAATCTAGAAGATCACAATGAGTGTTTTCAGTGGAGATTGTGCCGGGCAAATCTTTGGATTTCTTTGACTATGTCAATGAAGTGGTCAGTGGATAAATTAAAATGAGTTAATGAAATTTATTTAGACTTTGAAAGACCTTTGACAGCAGCTATTAAAAAATTAAGTAGTCACTGCTGTTGTTATTGCTGAAAAAGCAGTAAGGAATAAATTTCTATCAGTGATCAGTTTTCATTATTACAAAATCCTAAGAGCAGGGTCTGACAAGTTTCTGTATTATGGCCAATGTTTCGTGTATACAATAATAACTTGGAAAGGATGGTGAGCCCAGAGGCACAAAGTCAGCAGATGGCCCCCAAATAATTTAGACGAGTCAAGATGAAAGATGTAGATAGGAAGACAAAAACTGGGAAAAATTCAGTGAAGCTTAAGAAATCTAGATAAAGGAATTACTCATACAAATGAAGTTCAGTATGGCTAAATGCAATTTATAAATGCAGTATTAGTTATAAAAACACTGGGAAAAATACGGTGCAAATATATGGAAGTGCTCTGTACAATGTAGACAGTCCTATGTTACAGCAACTCAAGAAAACATTGAAAAATATCTGCTCAGCATGTAGCTACTAAGCTGCTAGAGTAGCATATGCAGTAGGGAAAATCCTACCCAAAGAAGAAATAGAAACTATTCATGTAGTCAAATCACTCATTTTAAATTTAAGAAGTCCCTGAACCACATGGGTTTGGAAGACAAAACATTCATAAAGAACATAATTTTGAAGATGTTGCTTCCCTTTGCATAATTATAGTCTTGGTAACTAGCTAGAAAAGTGTTCTGACTGGTGAAACCCCTGACTTTGACTAAATTAGGTTAATTATCACTATAAGTTGTTTGAAGATTATAAAGATAACTATCTTTTGGTCTACCAATGCTACCTGTAAGTTTGAGAAAGTTCTCACATCACAGCCTTAATTTACTTAAGACTTGTGGAATTGTTTCTCTTTTGTGACTGACCTGTGTAGTAATATAATCTTGCTGATTGCCAAGGTAGGGAATAAAGCCCATTTAAAATTTGTTTTTCCTCAATATGCAGCTTTGTGCATTTCTGCCTTGTACGAGCATTTGAGCTAGTAAAACCCAATATCATAAATATCCAGAAAAAGCAAACATAAAGGAGGAAAACACAGCTGGGAAACATTTGTTTAGGAGGTTGATCAAATATTTGCACACTTTTTTTTCCTTCTCCCCAGTATTCACTTTCCTGTGCAGGCACAGAAGTATTTTTCTTTATATAGGCAGTAATTTTCATGTAGACAATGCAACCTGTTTTGCAGACAACAAGCAACACATAAACTTCAATTGCATTGGTGTGAGCTGAACTGCACTAGCCTGTGGTGTGAGGTAGGCAGAGCATACCAATTAGAAGCCACCTCCCCTAGTTTTGATACTGTGCCAATATTGAATCAAAGAGGAAATAAATGGCAAAGGTGGAATTTGACCAGCAGACTTGAATCAACATTTTCATTGCAATGAAGAATGTCCTAGATCTTTCTGTGGCTGCAAATGGCCAGGTTCTTAAGCCAGACCCTCTGAGGGATTCGCTGGTCACGGAGGGATTGCAGCACTGAGATCAGAAGTCCTGTGGTATCTTACAGACTCCTTCCAGCTTCTTCTAATGTCAAAGGAGGTATGTAAGGCATCAGAGAGCAGTCACTGTGGCTCATACACAGGGCACTCAGTGAATTGCTGCCTGTCTCTTCTTTCTGTTTCTTTCTTCTGATCAGGTAGATTGGCTGCAGCTTGAATCAAATGGATTCCATTTGCCAGTTTCCAGGGTTGATGCAGTATCTTGCCTTGCATGTTGATTGACTTTTCACTCTGTGCTTTTTGCTCGGCAGCTGCTCACAATTCTTTACTGTAAGTTGTCACAGATGCAAACTTTGACTCACATGCTTGCAAAGTGAATCAGTGGCAACATCTGTTCCCCCAGAGGGATGGGTGCACCGGCCTCGAACCACCCACAGCGCCAGTGCCTATGGAAGCTGGTATTTCCTGGCTTGCATTCTGGCAGGCATGTTCATTAAGGGGGGAAAAGAAAATCAATCCAGGCTTCTGTGCTTTTGTGCATAGGTGTGAGGATCTCCCCTGTGTTCAGAAAAACAGGGTCAGGGAGAGGGAGTCATGTGGCATTACTATTAACAGGCATCTGAAATTTTCAGCTGAATCCGAGATTCCCTATATGGTTACTGCAGTCAGAGATGGCATTTTTAATGTGTGGCAGATGTACCAACACACTGTAAGAAAATACTTGTTATTAAAAGAAAAACATTTTGTAGGATACATTTTCCCCTTTGTTGCTTTAGTGGACTTGCATGCGTGTACCTTAAGCTGGCCTGTATGGATCTTCCATGGAGAACTGAATGTGGATCCTTGTGGAATTCTACCAATCTACAGTGACATCTGCAGTCTGATAAATGAAACATAGTGGGACTTTGGGCAGTTCAGAAGAGGAGATACCAAGAAGAGGAGAGCATGTGTGAGGCTGATTAGGCATCAGTTTCAGTCCTAAATCATGACCTGGGTCTGTAGTTCTTCTGTTGTTTGATGCATATTCTCCTTTAATCACCACCTCAGAGAAAGTTCATGTGATTGAAAACTCTCAGACTTCAATGGCAAAATGGGAGGAAGCCAGAGATGAACGGACACAGAGTCAGGAGCTGAGGAAGGATTGAAATGAAGGGAGGTTTACCGATGAAGGGAGGTTTACCAGAATGGCTTGGTTTCCCCTTCCCTCTATTAGTAACACAAGGAACACTGCAAATTTTGGGTGAAGTGATTGTGAAAGAGTCATGGCAAAGCATGGTTTCAAATCCTCTTTGTGGCTGTACTCCTCCATGGAAGTCTGGGTGGTCAGTGGAAATGTGCCTTTGATCCTGAGAGATCACAGGCTGGGCACCCAGGCTGGCCAAGGTGAGACATCTTGGCCCTGTATTTTGAGGCTTTAAACTTCTTATTTCTGTAGTTTAAAGGACAGGAGTGCATAATAGCAAGACAGTTATTATCCCAGACAAAACCTTGGGTGTAAATGCCTCCAATCTTGGTGTGAGGAAATACAGAGCAGGCAGCCTGAGGTCTCTGTGGTTTGCTGGCAGCATCAGCTCTGAGGGAATCACAAGGGAGTCACCTCTTTACCAGACTCTTAGAACACCAGGTTACAAACAAGAGGTCATTGTACTTAAGAGGTGGCTTGATGGGAAGTTGATTGCAGGAGTAGAGCTGGCAATCAGAAGTAGGGTCGTGAGCCTGGAAGTGCACTGGGAAGTGAGGTCACGAGAGGGAGAAGTTGAGAAACTGCCCAAAGATCTGTATTTAAGTGCACTGCCGCCCTTGGCCTGTCTCACATGTTCCCATCTCTGTGTCCAGAGTGCTTCTAGTGAGGATTAAGAAACCTCTTCCTGATGCATGAGGATATTTGCTTGAATCCCATTTCTTCGGTATGGTTCAAAACATTTGCCAGCAGGCTAACAACAATCTCCTTTGTCAGTGTGAGGAAAAACCTGGGAACTCTGTGATCAAGTACTATTTCTCATTTTCATGAAAGCAACAGGAAAGGGTTGAGCCACAGGGGAGATATTTAGAGTCAAAGAATAGAACTTGCCTCAGCAAAACTATGATGCCTATACACACAACATCTAGCAGAGCTTAGAAGTCACAGTCTTGTTGCACCAGACCAGATTGTCTCTGAGAATGATCTTGCATAAGAAATGAGACTTAATAGCTATTTGTAATTTTAAAAAAGGCTATTTGTTTATAGGTGCTGTTCTCATGAACATAGTATTTTCTCAGTCTGAATAAAGAGAAAGTGAAATAATCCCTCATATTTTCTTTTGAAAAGAAAGAAAATATATAGGAAAAAATCCTATATATTAATAGAGAAACTAAAATGAAGCATGTAAAAAGGCTAGTGACATGCTTAATTAATATTAAATCATTAGAAATGGAGATGGCAAATTGTTCTATGCAAGCAATAGAATAATTTTATATGCTATCCTGCCCAATATTTGTGGCCCTGTAATTTATGTTTTATTGGGAACATTTTCCTGAATGCACAGTAAGATCCTTAGATGTACATATTAACCATGTCCTCTTACAAGGAGGCCTTAGAGGGAGTTTCGTGATCTTTCGGAGAAGCAAGTGAGATGCAGGATTTCCTTAGAACTGCATTGCTCTGTAAACAAAGTTTCTCTCCATATCCCTGAAAGTTTAAATGTCACCTCTTAAGCAAGAAACAATAGAAGTATCTCAGGGTTTGCTCGTTTTGAATAATTATTTTAATTGAAATGTTGGATTGTGTTCTGATTCCTACACCAAAATGTCTTGCAGGCATAGAGAAGAGGAATTATTTGTGGAATGCATCATCAGCCAAGTCTCAACACACATGCTGGAAAGAATTGGCGTAGGCTCACCTGGTTTTGCGTGCAGAGGAGTCTTGAAGTGTAGGAGTTTGGACTGGTTTTTCTTTTTTAATTCTTTTCATTAATGCTACAAAACAACAGATGCAAATTTCCCACTGCCTGCTTGCTTTTCACATTTCTCAAAGTCAGAATAACTAGCTGTCAGTGGGACATCTCTTCTTGCAAATTGTATCAGACAATTCTCCTCTCCTCTCCTCTCCTCTCCTCTCCTCTCCTCTCCTC